>NMUG010012681.1:0-10302 GCA_002855965.1 Monotropa hypopitys
ATTTCGATATACCACAGTGGTTATATCAAAATATAAACCCTTCTGCTTGTTTTCCCTTCAGTAAGCATTTTGATATACCCTTTGGGTATATCGATATGAAAATCACTCTGCTCAGATTGTAGCTTATTGCATATCGATATACAACTTATGCATATCGATATGTATGTCAGTAAGGGTAAATCGGGGATGAGTTTTTGGGCGCATATATAAATGCCTCTCTCACATTTTATTCGATACTTACACTCTAAAGACACAACCCTAGCCGTCTCTCCTCCTCTCCCCCTCTCTAGTCAATTTCTCTCTCTCCCCCACTTCTCTCCATCCCATCTCTCTCATTTGAAGTTTTTTGGCCCTTTGGCCTTCACAAACGTCAACCACAAGGTCATCCTCTACACGTTGACGGTCTCAGATTCGTAAGTACTGAAGAACTCTCACCTAGAGTTGGTCCAATCTTCTCACAAAGGTAGAGTTTTATAAACACTTATATATATATACCTTAGTCCTTCCCCTCTCCCTTGTTTATTGAACAAAATCCATGGGTTTAGCATATGTACGTGTTCCTAGAGTTTTAACTAGATTGTGTCGAGTCTAGGACACTTCTAAACATCCCAATAGAATTCCTAGTGTACCAAATTGACCACCCTATGGCTATTTGACAAAAGCCCCAAATTTGTCAAAACGCTAGTTTTGGAAGTTTGGCGGTAATTGAAATTGAAGATTGTTTCATTAAATTGGAGAGTTTAATTTCATGTTGGTACCTTGGAAAGTATTGGAAAAAGATTTAATTTGGCCTTTGGCCAAAAATGTGGAATTTGGAAAATAATGATTTTTTAAATCACTTAAATTGGAATGTATAGATTTTGATCCTTGGGTTGGTTATACATTTATGGGATTTTGATCCCCGAATGCTATGCATTCACGACATTGCGCAATGGCGTTTGACTGGACCCTCCCGTCGAGTTGAGTAATACGAGGAACTTTACGGTTAGATAGTTGACGAGCATCTAACGCGGAATCAATAGCCTAAACTCATATTTATATTATTGGAACCTTATTTAGATGAGGTAATTGTAAATGTTTTAGAAAACCCTTATTTTGATAAGGAAGTCATTTGTTTTGACACTTGAATATTGGAATTGGGAATTAGAACAATCTCTTGTGTTTTGGAAAAACTCATGTAAAATGTATTGGATCCTTATGCATGCATCTCACTTCTATTATTTCTGCACACTTGCACGTGCTCACAACTAGTATATACATCACTTGTTTATATCTTTCTACGAGGCTTTGCCTAATCCTCTACTTTTTAGGTAAGGATCCGATGACCTAGCTTGGAGGGGCTTTCTTACATCTCCTGGACTTGGAAGACATTAGTTCTTGTTGGAGCCTATTTTACTTACTCGTTTCCACACTTTATTTCATTTGAAAGGTTAACACCCGGTTTGTAATAAGTGTAGACTTTATGTTTTCATTCCTGCTTGTATGTGTGTTTTCATATTTGGTAATTTGGATTGACGTGGGAATGATAGTAGTCCTCTTATTATTATTTATTACTTTGCTCTATGCCATTATAAAAAAAATGGTTTAAAATTTTGGGGTGTTACAATTGGTATCAGAGATTTATTTTCGAAAACCTAGGGACATTGGGGAGACTCTTAGTCTCAATGGGTGCACTAGGTGACTTCTGCATTGTGTGTCATATGATCATGTTGTGTGCTTGCGTGCTTGTGTGTGCATTATATAAGGATCCATAATAAAGATTTTTAAAACCAATAATTTCTATGTCGAACTTCTCGTGACCAACTGGTCCAAGCCCACACAAGGTAAGAATCCCATCATGGAATAACATGTCACATCCGAATTTAGCTCCACAAACTAACGAATCGTGGTATCGCGAATCCCACAAAATCCAAAACGATCACAAATATTCCAATCTCGTGAAGAGATATGATCTACGGGTCATACCCCTTAAAGAAGAATACTAGAAAATCTCAGTAACGCCTCCAGATTTCTACTAAAATGGAAGAGTAAACACAAACTTGGATGGACCACAAAGCCTATTTTACCATCGACTACACAAGAGTTCACATCCCAACATGGAAAGACAACCAAACCTTGAGAAAAACCCGTGTGCCACACAAAAGAATAAAAGGGACAACTTCCAATAAGGTGTGGACACGCCGACACGAAGGGAACAACCATGTAACGACCTAGAATTCCAAATGTGTTTTTTTAAATAAAAACGTATTTTTTTATAATCAATGAAGGTTGGGGTCCGATAGATGATATTCTAGCGATTTGGAGTGGTAAGGATCCCCGGTTTTGAGTTGGTATAATTTTTGGGTCGTTCCGGTAATATGCCGAGGGCGTTTGAGGCCCATTATGACCCCGATATATTCTGAAAATTTAAATTCCGTATTCATTAAAGTTGTATATAATTTCATTAGGAATCCAACGCAATTTGAATCGTCTCAATCGGAGGTCGGACGAAGAAGTTATGCCCGGTTTACCTCGCAGCAGTTTTTTTCTTGGTTCAGCGAAATTGGTTATCGATAACCAAGGATTTCGGGTTATCGATAACCCAACCAGTCCCTACAAATACCCGCGAGTGTGGTTATCGATAACAGACTCCTCATGTTATCGATAACCGGCTGTCTATAGAGTCCCATTGTATTTCCCGCGCATGTGGTTATCAATAACAGACTCTTCATGTTATCGATAACCAGCTGCCGTGTGTGTGGTTATCGATAACCGACTCTTCATGTTATCGATAACCGGCGGTTCTCAGACTCCTTTGTTATTCCCGCGAGGTTGGTTATCGATAACAGTCTCTACATGTTATCGATAACAGGCCTGTTGGACAGCAATTCATTAAAGGTTTTTTGATCTTTTTCCAGGGGCTATATATATCATTTTTACCCCAATGTTTAGGCATCTCTCTCATTTTTGAAACCCTAACTCTCACTCTAACCCTATCTCTACCTCCATAGCCACCCTATCACTTCTCTCTAAGTTTTGGAGGTCTTCCAAGACTCCATTGAAGAAACTCCAAGGAGAAAGCTTGCTCTCCTCACCATGAGTTCTCCGACAACCACCATAACTAATCCATCCGACGAGTTTCGGGTTTCCGGTCATCCTCCAACTTCAAGCAACAGAGTTTTGCTCTTCATCAACGTTGACGAGAGCTTAGAGATCTACGCGGTGGTGGGTTTGGATCGTGGCAGTGCGGAGGACATTTTCCGGCGACTTCTCCGGCAATACTCCGGTGGGTAAATTCTTAATTATTATTAAGTATATGTGTGTACATAGGTTTAATTTTGGTAATCATTTTATGTGCATTGCATTTGGTGACTTCGGGTTTTAATGTGGTGGAATTAAGTGGTGACCTTGGACCCACAAATTGTTTGATATAATGCCCTAGAGGCTTAGGCACACCACGTGTTCGACAAAATTCCCGTGGGGGGGAGCGACTTGCGTTTTTGGTGGTTTATAGGTTGAGTGGTGACCATTGGAGTTAGGGGCCACCAAGTGTTTGATGAATTGCCCATGAGAACCTTGGGCCATGTCTTGAGGAATTCGGTACCGTTAAGTTATTGTAGGACCTGTGTGGTTATGTGTTTAGTCACCTTAGGTCCGTATGACCACCGTAGGATCCATGAGATTTAGTGTGCACCAAGTATTCGGTGATTGACCCTCGTTGGACGTTGTAGTGAAATTAAATCGTTTAAATTATTTGGTTGGGTGGTAGAGTCTTGAGTATGATTGCGTGAACATCTTGGGCACCCTTGAAAATATAGGCCTTGTTGGTCTCGTTATGCTTCTTGGAATTGGTCAAGGTTGAGTTCGTATCCATAGAACTCATTGGCAAATTTAATAAACCCTAATACGGAGGATGTGCCCCACGAGGGCTACTCGCGTTCAACCTAGAATCTATTACTTGGGAAATGTATAATGAACGGAAATAGAAACAAGTAGGTTGACGCGGAATGATGCGGTTTGATAGCCTTGGTTAGGCATAGTAACAATGATAAGGGAAAAGAAAAGAAATCATTTAACAACGTGGAATCATATGGTACCGTGGGCCCTCCCAACGAGTTTGGGGAACGCTGGATATGTGGCGGGAACAGGTTGCAGTCGTACTTCCCTGGATGGTCGCACCATCCATGACATTATGCACAATGAGAATAGACAGATGTCGGACTTCCCCGGTGGTCGCGCCACCACGTTGAGCATAATGGTGGCGTAGCGTAGCCCTCCCAACAAGTTAGGGAAGAACAAGGGGAAAGGATAGTGTGCCGACTACCACTATGCCGGACCCAACCCAATATGAAATAAATTGCGAAAATATGATGAATGAAATATTGGGGATAACTTGGATGGGCCTTGGTTAGATGCCTCCACAGAGTATCCATTGTGAAAGATTTGGGATAACTTGGATGGGTCTTGGTTAGATGCCTCCACAGAATGTCCACGGTGCAAGAAATGAGATTATAATGACAATTCCAATATCACTCCATAGTATGGGCTATGGAGAATCAATCAATCAATGAATGGAAAGAAAGAGATATCTCAAATACCCAACATGGCACATGAATCCAATATGTTATAATAATTTTAGTTGGCGTGGCTCTCGACATAAGTTATGATTAGAACTCGTGTCACGACGTTGGTTTGGGGTCCTTAGTAGATCCTTAGAGTTGTGGTACCTTAGTAGTAAGGTTGGTCGAGTTGAGATTAGAGGTTTCTTTGGTTGGACTTGGAATGTCATGCTCTTTGTACTCACTTGATGTTGCGGCCTTGGTTTGACACACTTTGTTGGCGATATGCAAATGTCCCGATGCCTTGAGTTAGGTTTACACTACGTGCACTTGGTTCCTTTAATGTTCTCATACTTGGTTGGTGGACACGTAAGCACGCACCGCATGTGCATGCTTGGTAGTAGTTAGGGGTTTTCTCACTGAACTGTTGTTTTCTCAGACCCTCTTTCTTTTCCTTTTTCTAGTCTGTGTTGTAGGACTAGCTAGACTTGGAGTTGGAGTCCGCTGCTGGGTTTTCTTGAGTTAGGCAGGGCAGTACCAGTTGCAGCTTACACCTTTCACCTCAACTTCAGCTGAGCTTCGTTCAGTACTTTTGCTTTGAGTTGTACCTTTACCCTTGTACTGTAGTTTCAGTTTCATTTCAATTGTACTTGTACCTGATATTTCAGTACTTCAATTGTAGCCGGCTTCGGCAATGTACTTTACTTCCGCTTTTCATTTCTTGTTGTTTTATTTTTTGTAATGAGAATTCAACTATATGGATCTGATTGACAAGTAGTGATCTCCCCTGCTATTGATTTAAATTGTTTTAAAAAAAATAGTTTGAAAATCCGGGGCGTGACAACTTGGTATCAGAGTTTTCGGTTCGAATACCTTGGAACCGTGGGGAGACACTTAGTCTCTATGGGTTCTCTTGGTCATTACATTGTTCTTAGGTCATCTCGGTGTGCTTGATGTGGTCTATCGCATCATGGCCTTGTATCTTGAGGTATCCTACTTGTTGTCTTCTTCCATGGATGTCGAGTTTCTCTATCCTTTGGAAGTTGAGTATTGTTCTCTTGTGGCAAGTCTAGTTGCCTTGCGGTGTTCATGCGCTCTTGTGTTCTCGTTCCTAGTGATCTTGAGGCACGTTTTTGGTTATTATTGGGTTTTGGGCTCCTCTGTTTCATTAAGTTGAGGTTGAGGTTTATGGTAAGATGAAAATTGGGAAAGTAATTGAGGTTTGTGTTGTGATTGTTTCTAGTCTTGTCATTGGTAAGGCGGAACTTGGGTCTTGTTAGCACGTCGTGTTAAGACTCTGGTAACTTTGGTTTTGATTTGGTGATTGGTAGTATCCCTTGGAACCTTTTAGTATCGAGGTTGGGTAGTTCTTCTATATTGAGGTGTTAACAATCGTGTAGTTTTTGGTAAAATGGGCCTTATGGTTCATTTGAGTAGGTGTTTCCTTTTCTAATTTGGTAGAAATCTTGACGCATTACCGAGATTTTCTAGTATTCTTCTTTAAGGGGTTTGACCGTCGGTCATATCTCTTCGCGAATTTAAATTAGTTGCGCTTGTTTTAGATTTTGTAGACTTCGCGATGCGGTTGTTAGTTAATCCATGTTGCGAGTGGCATTGTTGGGTTTGTTTAGACTACTTAGGACTGTTGCGCACTAGTTCGAGGGTCAAAATAAAATTTGTAAAATGTTCTTCTTTTTCTCTATATCGCATTCGTCTTGGATGTCCCATGTGAGTTGTTCATTCTTTGCGTATCTTCTTGTGTGACTATTGTTGAAGGACTTAAATATTCTCTTTGTAAGGTACCAAGATGGATGCTAGTCGTGCTTTGAATGCATTGAAGGAGTTCCTTCTCATGAACCCTCCCCAATTCAACGGTGAAGGTGACCCTTCAGAAGTGAATCATTGGCTCGCCGGCATCTGCCAGATTCTTGATGCTCTGGGTGTTGTCGAGAGTCCTGTCCGAGTGGCTCTAGTAGCGTATCAGTTTTTTGGAAAGACCGATGAATGGTGGAGCTCAGTGATGATGAATCACCAATTGTCCAGCTCATCTCCCTCTGAGAGCTTGTCTTGGGAACAGTTTGAATCTATGTTCGACGACCAGTACCTTCTTAGTTCTTTTCGCGAGGAGTTGAAATTACAGTTCGAGTGTCTGATTCAAGGGGACATGGTTGTGTCCCAGTATGCTATGAAGTTTCAAGCCTTGTCCCGTTTCGCTATAGAGAGGACTAGTTCGGAAGACTGCAAGTGCCGAATGTTTGAAAAGGGTTTGCGTTGTCCGATCCGACAAATTGTGGCGAAGCAGCAGATTCAGGATTTTGCTGTGTTGTTGGAGCGTGCTAGAGCGGTAGAATCTTGCCTTGAAGAGCAGCTCGGGTGCCTTTGGGGGTGCCATGTCAACTTCCTTCTAGTGTGCATTCTTTCACGTCCGGGAGTTCTGGTAAGAAGCAAGCCCAAGCCCAGTCTAAACCTCTGTATAAGCATCGTGGCGTAGGTTCTTCTTCCTCATCTCACCAGGTGGATGTCATCTTCAAACCTCAGGTTGTATGCCATAGTATTGGCATGACACCCTTTGAGGCCTTGTATGGCCGACCATGCAATTCTCCAGTTTGTTGGACCGAAGTTGGGGACTCCGCTGCCATGGGCCCAAAAGCAGTCCGACAAATCACCGAGCAAGTGAATAGAATTCGTCAACGATTGTTGACAGCACAGATTCGTCACAAGAGTTATGCGGACAATCGACGTCGCCCCTTGTCTTTTGAGGTTGGTGATTATGTTTTTCTAAAGGTATCTCCTCGCCGTGGTACGTCTCATTTTGGTAAAAAGGGAAAGTTAGCTCCTCGTTATATTAGTCCATTTGATATCATCAAAAGAGTTGGAGAAGTTGCCTATCGTCTAGCCTTGCCTTATACTCTTGCCGATATTCATGACGTCTTTCATATTTCCATGTTGCGGAAGTATGAACCCGATTCCTGTTGAAAATACACAGAAGCTTAGGGAAATACCTAGAGGGGGGTGAATAGGTTGCCAATTAAAATTTACTTGCCAATATAACGGATTTACTTTTTCAATTAATTATTTAACTCAATAATGTATTTCAATTTCTTGAAAATAAACCAGTGAACGATTATGAGTGATTAGTAAAATGATTCTCTTTTTATATAACAATCTCAACTCCTTGATTTATTTTAGCATATGCAACTTGTGATAATAATATGTGAAATAAACTAATGATAAAAGTGCAAGATAAGTGAAACAATCACAGATGCAAGAGAGTGTAAGAGAGAAGAGATAAGCAGTGACACAATACAAAATATATAGTGGAAACCACTTAGGCATCAATCGATCCCTAAGTGTAAAACCACTTGACCTAGTCTACTATCCATTGAAAACAACAAAGGTTTAAGAATTACAAGAGTTACCGACCTTATAGCCAAAGCCCACCTAACTCCTGTAAACCTAAAGCTCCCCGAGCCCCTTCTACTGTCCTCTAGAAACCACAGTGCCCAGCACTGATCTCCGACTCTCAATCGGCTCCGGAGTGCTCTGGCCAAGTATAGACAAGGATCAACAACCAACGAGCGTGTGTGACACGAACGAGTGAAAAAGAATCACAAACACTAGAATCAAGAATGATCTAGTAGAAGAGAATTAAGACTTGGGAGTAAGAGAAAAACACAATAAGTGTGACAATACTCCAAGTATCAATTACAAGAGTGAAAAGGGGATAAACCAATCAAAAGGACTAATATCCTCAAGACAATTCACTACAATACACTAGAAGATAGTATATTCTAGTAGAAAGAAACTAGACTAAGGAGTACAAACAAAAGCACCAAAGGTGACAATACTCCTAAGTACACAAGTGCAAGACAATAGAGTAGAAGAAAGCACTTGAATAAGTGACAAACCCCAAAGTACAAGTGAAAGAGTGAATCAAGGCAAAATGCCTAATAAACAATTCCAAAGGAATGTTCAAGGTTATTCACTACAATGAATAAGTTGATTTAACAAGGCACAAGTAACCAAGGAGATATTCTATAGAATACTCTAAATCAACCAAATACAATCTCAAGTGAATAACTAGGGAAAAGCAATAAATGCTAGAATAAAACCCCACTAAAAGATTGTACAAAAATATCCACCAAGTCAAAAGACCAAGGGCAAAGCACTAGGCTTGATACAACCCTAGGTGAGATATATCACACAATCTCTCAAAAACCACAAGGGCAAGGACAATAGCACAAGGCTTGAATTTAACCCTAAGAGAGATTAGACAATAACTTGAAAGTACTCTAAAACCTATGAGGTTCAAGGGATAAAGCAATAAGCTAGATGATAATCCCAAAAGAGAACTACAACCAAACTATCAACCTCAAGGAAATAAGGGCAAAGCTTATGAAAGCTATATGTGCAACAATAGCCCTAAAAGAGGTTTAAGATATAATCATAGATTATACTAGGATAACAACAAGAATACTAGAATGATATTCAATGAAGACCAAAGATAACTCTCAAAACAATTAATACAACCCCAACTATAAAACTCTTGCAAGAAGGTAAACACAAGATCCTAGAAACTAGAGATCTTAGAAATCCCAAATGATATACAACTTCAAGTCCTTAGAAAGATAAGCCTATCTATATTCCAAATCAAAACGTTTTTTGACTCTCCCGCCCAATTTATATCCCAGTCATATAACTTATGTCCCGGTCATACACAATCTGTCCCAGTCATATCCAGTCACGTCCCAGTCATATCCCAATCATACACACGTCAAACATATTTAGGGCCGTCAAATTTTGATCCAGTGGCTGAGATTAATCCTAATTTATCTCTCACATCTATTATACAATACACATTTATATGGGTCCCACACACATATTAAACAAAAAAACGTGCACACAATGCAAAGAATACAAATGATTCTTTCAGGATATAATTTGTGTAATACACACTCTCCAACACGCATGATGCTATCCACTCCCAATACACACTACACTACCCAAGACTACAGTGCCCAAGACATACAATGCAAAGAGGAACCCCAATACTATCTAATGAGGACCCCACAAACGATTCTTTCAGGATACTATCCACTCCCAATTACAACTCTGATACCATTAGAGCAAGTCTAATGGGAGCTCTATATTGAGCTGGATAGCCATTTTCCATCCCAAAGAACAAAATCAATCCCTCCAACAAGGGGATGGAAAATGCATCTCAAGATGGAAAAATGGAAATGGAGCTGGAAATATACATCCCAGGATGCATTTTGCATCTCCAGATGCAAAACACACGGCCCCGTGTAGGGCTCACACGAGATTCAAAATGAAAATTTTATTTTGGGGTTTTATTTAAAACATTATTTTAAACAATCATGTAAAAAATCAGCTTAATCGGATAAAAATAAAAATTTCATCTAACTAACTTTTCCATCTAACTTTGGAGTCCTATTTTCCATCTAAAAATATAATTTTCATCTAATTTTGGAGTCCTATTTTTCATCTAACTAACTTTTAACTACTTTTTAACACTAAAATAACTATCCATCATGTAAAATAGAAGATGGTCAAAATAAAAATTTTATTTTGGAGTTTTATTTAAAACATTATTTTAACCAATCATGTAAAAAATCATCTCAATCGAATAAAAAATATAATTTTTTTAATTTGAGAACATAAATTGTCAGCTAATTTAAAAAACCACAAAAATTATATTTTTATCCGATTAAGCTGATTTTTTACATTATTGGTTAAAATAATG
>NMUG010012682.1:0-10302 GCA_002855965.1 Monotropa hypopitys
TTCTTTTGACTTTCTGACATGATTTATCATGCTGCTATTCACGGTTACCAGTAATCCCTGGGGAGCTACCCCAGATAGTATAAAATGCAGAGTCGTGATATCACTGTGATCAATCTGACTATTGATCCCTTATTTCCCCCTCCTCGCCGATTTCTGACTCCGCTCCGGCGGCGAGATACCGTGTCACTGTTCATGCCGTTCAATCATAAAATCTTTCTTGTTTGTCAATCCATGGTAATAGAAAGAAGAGTGCATGCTATTTCCTCTTGCTTTGAAAGAACAACATAATAGGGTGAATGCTTAATAGAATAAAAAAATACATTTCTCAATGATTAGCATGTTTTAGTAAAACTGTACGAGTAAACGAGATATACAGTGATTCACCTTTAATTCTTGGGATGATCTTCTACAACTTTAAACCTTCAAATTTGCCAAAAGATGACTTAGAATATCATTTTTAAACTTTATCATTTACTAACACTGTTCTTCCGAACTGGGCTTCTGGCCGGACTGCTGCTGGCCGGCAAGCTACTGGTCGAAGCCTTCTGTCCGAAGGACAGTGACCGACTGGTCTAGCTCAGGAATGGTCGGTCTGGGCCGAAGGGCCTACTACCGCGCTGAAAGATGGCCGAGCAGAGAGTCTGCCGAACTGTCAGAAGGACTGTCGGCTAAGGTAGTGCGGGGACTTATTGTTCGGGTTTAATAATTAGTCGAAATACTTCGTAAGGCCACGTTAATGAGTTCTGGGATGTTTGCCGACTAAGCTAAGGCTCAGCCGACCTAAATGGGCCGGGTCTTATGTTATCGTTCTGCCGAGCAGTGAGCACTGCTTACTGCCGAATACTGGCAGTTCAGGAAGACCGTTTTGGGTGCTCTGGTTGGTCGAAAAGGTTAATACATGGAATACAAGTTCATTGGACTAATTGTCCGAGCAACATAGTGCATGGCCGAGCTGGAATATGCAAGCATAAGAAAAGGCGGACCGTCCATTCTGCCGAATAGTGATGCTCCGGCATATGGGAGGTCGGCAGTGCATGGTAAAGGTGTAAACAAGGTTTTGCAGGGGTCCGGGCAAGTGTGTCGAGCTAAGGTGAGGCTCAGCCGGAGAGTCCAAAGATAAACCGGGCCTGGTTGGCTTAATGCCGAATAGAAATGCTACGGCCAAGAGCTTCGGCAGAGTTAAAAGGTTCTCTGCCGAGCTGGTCCGAGTGCGGCTAAGTCCCTTAGGGCTTGCCGAGCAGAAACACAGACAAATGAATGAACCGAAGGGATGAGAGTATACTTGAATGGGTCCTGATCTGGAAAGGTCTTGTCGAGCAGAAGGTTGTCCGGGAAGGCTGGTCCGGACGGAGATGGAACGACGTGAATCGGAGGCTTCTGGAGGAGTGTGGGGAAGTAAGGACTGGTCGGCTAAGGTATGGCCGAACAATAGTGGGTGGTCCGATAGGGTCACTACACTTGGGAAATATTCCAAGTGTTGAGCCTGGCTGAACAAAGGGACGTCGGCAACAAAGGTTCTCTCACTTTCTCTCTCTAGAATAAGTGCTCAGGAGGAAATGTTGGTGTGGGACTTGAATGCTGATGAATGGGGTGTTTATATAGGGGTTCGGAGGAGTCTGGGGTGGTTGGTGAACATTTAATGCTGATTGGACCCTTCCTTAATCCTGCCGAATAGGTCAGCGTGTTGTCCCATCCAGGTCAGGTCTGAGCTTCTGACCTGTCAGTCTGCAACCTATGGCTGTATTGTCTCATCCGCGTCAGGCGGCGGTACGGTCCGGATGGGACGGGTCCCTGGCGATCGGCAGAGCTGCCATGCAGTGGGCTTCCTGTGCAGGGCTGGGCTGGGCTGGTCGGATGGGCCGATTGAAGGGGTCCGGCCTGGGCTGCTCGGATAGCCTTTGGGCTTGGCTCCCTTTTGGCCTTCTAACCCTTTTTCTTTGGGATTTCTTAGCCTAACTTATCCTTACTCATTTTCATCATTTTCAAACCTTATTTAGCTTTAATAATTTAAATTTGAAACCTAAAAATAAAATAAACTTAATTATTCGGGTCGGGACCTCACACTATTAAATGAGTTTAGGGATTCATTGAACAATTTAGATTGAATAATAGCAGAAAGCATGAAAATACTAAGAGAGTGTATCATTAGAAAGGCCCACAATTCATTAATAATCTGAGGTTACATCAAAAGCCTCTAGGGGCTGATACAAGGTACAACAAATCCCAAATGATAATTTAAAAGCTCCTATAGCTTCTCTTCATCTCCTGAAAAGAGATTTTAGAAAATGCATAAGCTATAAAGCTAGAGTGAATATAGTACATGCCAAAATTATTAGTTTCATGGACAACCAAATCATTCCTGCTAAACAAAGCATTTTTGATAATCATAGTAGCAGTGGCTCAATAGCCTCAAGTGTATTGTTGTTGACCCCTTTTGGTTATATCAAATTTCGGCATCTTTCACACATGATCCTGCAATAAGTGCATATTGATTGCTTAGGCATTCTACCGAGATGTAGAACTGTCAACCAGTCTATCAAACCAATCAATTATAGCCTTCATGGTACCAGAACATGGGGAGATACCCCGCAATATGCATAGTGGCATGATATCATCCGAATGACCATCTGGTTTGGTACTACCCTTTTAACTCATCCATGTCTGTATGGTATCTAACATTGTCCCCAACACCGAGCTCTTATCTATTTATGACCGTATTCTGTGGCCATGTCATGTCCGTACTGATAATCATATAAAACATTTTACCACATTGTTTATCCATGTACATAAAAGCGTGTTTCACATGCTCTTCTCTTTTATTTTGCAAGAGTAATAACGCAATAAGATTTGGGCTCAATAGCCATAACAATACTGTGTAAAAATGGAGTGAGCAAGTATAGAAAGTGCGAGTAATTAAGGCATGTAAAGATTCGTCTTCTTCTTGGTATGATTTCTTCTTGAATTTTCACCACAAATCTGCCATAAAACATAGTAGGTCAAATCTAAGCTTTCTAACGAACTACTGATGGCTTCTGTCGAGCTGAGCTGCCGGACCAACTTGGTCGGACTACTCTTGGCCGACTGGCTGAGCTATTCTAAGGCTACTGGACAACATAAATAGCCGAAGGGCCTACTGGTTATTACAAATCATGGAGTGTCGAGCATTGGCACACTAGTGTCGAGCTGCTAGGGTCCGGGAGTTAGTCTGTCAAACTGGCAGTTCTCCCGAACAGCCAAACAAAGGCTTTTGGTGGACTTGGCAGTGTAGGAAATAGGGCTTCAGTTAGTAAGACTGGTCGAAATGATTTATGGGGTGATTGTAAGGTCTTTGGACTAATTGTCCGAGCAACCGTATGTATAGACGAACTCAGAGAGTCAAGATACTAAAAGAATGGACAGTCTCTCTGCCGAGAACAAGTGATCCGGCAAGTGGGAGGTCGAAAAATGCTTTGGGAAGAGTCAGTGGTGTTCTGTAATGGTCCGGGCATATATTTTGACCTAAAATGAGCTCGGTCGGATGGTTCAAGGATTGTCTGGACTGTTTGGCCAACTACCAAACACTAGGGTGCTGCTGAGTTGAAACAAAAGGACTTGGGTTACTTCGGTAATGCCAAGGGAGGGCTATCGAGCTGAATTTAGTGTGGCAAAGTCCTTTGGTGGACTTGATGAACAATCGTACTTTGATTAAATCGTTACCGGAGGGTTTAAAGATTACCTAAGTTGAGCTCCTGGTCTCCCAAGTGGTTGGCCGAGCTGGGTTCTGTCTGGAGGATGATGGTCCGAACACTGGAGGTCTTTTGGTTTGAAACAAGTCATTCGGAGGACTAAGAAGGCTATTTAAGGGGCTAAGTTGGTCAGACAAGTGTTCTGGAGGTTGGGGGTTTGCCGAACAACAGGCTCTCCGGAGGGTGGACTTTCTCTCACTAGAGCATTGAATACATGGAGGATGGTTGGTGGGGATTGAATGCTAAGACATTAGGTATATTTATACTAATCCAGAGGTTGGGTGGCATTTAATGAAACGATTTGACATCACCTTAATCCCGACAAACTGCTTAGTGATGGGTCTAATTCGGTTCAGACCTGCTGGTCAATTGAGCTATGAACATATCAGACTGAACCTGCGACTGAGTTGTCACATCAGTCAGGTTGTTTGTCAGTCCGGATGGGACATGACTCTGTAGCTCGGCAGAGTGGCTGCTGCACAGCTGATGGTCCGGACCTGGGCTGGGTCGGTCGGCTAGACCTAAACAACTGGTCTGGCCTGCTGACGTCCGACTGGGCCTAAGTTGGGCTCCCTAACTTGATTTTCTTATAGCTTAGCCTTTAATTGATTATCCTTAACCAATTTTGAAGCTTTTATTCCAAAACTAAACCCATATGATTTTAATTTAACTTTAATTCATCTCTAAGACATTATTATTTATTCATTTGATCATAAAACCTTATTTTGCAGGACAGGATCTCACAAGAGTGCTTGGCGGACGTGGACCTTTATCATTCACAATTCACGATGAATTATGTCATCGAACTGGAGCACTTCTTTTGGAATCAATACATGAACCAATTTATTCTCAGTTGTATATATACGATCCTACCTATGCCTTAGATTGTCATACTCGAAGAAATCCTAATTTGAGAGAAGACGTCTTGAAAACTATACAAGATACTCTGTTGGAAGTCTTCCAGAAAAATTTCTTCAAGATAACGAGATTTTGAACCATTCTGAGCTACCTGGACATAATGTACGTGCATATCTTTATTACAATTCTCTCACTGATCGTCGTCAGTATAATTTGCCAACAATATTTGAGATTGTTGTGATTTTACCGGGAGATGGAAGTGATTTGAATGCAACGAGAGATATCACATTGCATTTACGAGGAAATAATGGATTGATGCAAGTCAACGAATGCCACTCAGCTTATCTGTTGTTGCATTATGCTTTATTGTTTCCACATGGTGATCTTGGATGGGAACTAACCATGAAACAATGGGACATCAACCTAGGGACTTACAGTGATAATTGTCTAACTCAGTTATATTATTATTGTTATCGATTGTTTCAGTGTCCATAGAGTATTCGGTAATATTACGAGGTGGAGAATTATTCCAAGAGTTTATCATAGATGCATGGGCTCCAACTGAGCAAAATCGATTATCCTATTATAGGCATCGCCAATGGGAGATTCGGGCAGAACTCTATCAAGATCTAGCAGATATTGGTGCAGATGGGTTGTGTCCAGGTCAAGTAGGGCAACGAATAATTTTGCTATCTTCCTTCACTGGCCGTCCGAGGTAGATGTTTGAAATATTTCATAATTCGATGGCTATCACTCAGTACAATCATCATCATGACATCTTTTTAACCATGAATGCAAATCCGCATTGGCCTGAAATTATAGAGACATTACTACCCAATCAAAGTGTCGTTGATCGTCCAGATTTAGTGGCCCGTATTTTCGAGTTGAAAATAAAAGTCCTGATGAATGAGATCATGAAGAATAACATATTTAGAAAAATTGTTGGCCATGTTTTTACAATAGAATATCAGAAACGGGAGTTGCCACACATGCACATACTTCGTTTTTTACAAGGCATTGATAAAATCCACATACCTGCTCAGGTTGATCAAATGGTATGTGCTAAATTTCCTTGTCCAATCAATGATCCTGTACTTTTTAAAATTGTTACCTCTTGCATGGTACATGGACCGTGTGGTGCCCGGAATCTACAGCCATAGTGCATGGAAAATGGTAGATGCACGAAGAAATACCCTCGAGAATTTTCAAACACAATGACTATAGACCAAGACGATTATCCAATCTACCGACGTTATAATACAGGCAAAGTTTATTCTCGGGGGGAGGGGTCAACAAGTAGACAACAGAGATGTAGTACCGTATAATGCGTACCTATCGTGATTGTTTAACTGTCATATTAACGTTGAAGTTTGTATTGGAATGAGATGCGTGAAATATATTCACAAGTACATCTACAAGGGTCATGAACGTACAACAATGGTGTTAGGAAGCATGGATTAGATATATGAATATCTAGATGTGAGGTACATTGGTCCTCCAAAAGCTTCCTATTGATTATTTGGAAATCCTATGCACGAATAAATTCCGACAGTTGTTAGATTAATAGTCCATCTACCTGGAATGCACCATGTGCTATTTAACCCAGCAGAATCAATGGATAGCATTGTCGCTAGGACTGAGCAACATATGTTGACATTGACTGCATTTTTTGCATGTTGTGATTCAATCGAGGTAGAAATGTCCACTTTGGCCTGCACATTAACGTATCAACAATTTCCTCAACATTTTGTTTGCAATAAACCCCAAAAAATGGATGTCATGGAAAAATGGATTTGTCATTAGACAGATATACTTTGTCAGTACTAATGCAAGTGAGTGATTCTACTTGCGTTTGTTGTTATCTGTAGTTAAACGACCAAGATCTTTTAAAAGTTTACGTACCATGGACGATGTTTTGCATGATTCCTTTAAATCAGCGTGTATTGCTAAAGGTCTTTTAGGGTGCAATGTCTTCAAGAGGTAGTAATAATGAAAATTGGATATCAATTACGTATGTTATTCTCAGTTATTCTGACTCAATACTTTTCCTCGTGACCATATGAGTTGTGAAAAAAAATTATTGCTGACATTTGCAATGATCTTGCATATAAAATCCAAACAATTTTTTTTATTTTATATCCAACTGATTCCTAAGTTGAAGATTATGGCATATATCTTTTGGACCAGTTGCTTCGGGAATCGGAAAAGAGTTTAAAAGAATTTCCACTGATGCTTCATCTCACAGGTAATTGGAATCTCGTATTTGGTAATGTATTGATTTTAGAACATCAAGGTCTCATTTCAGATGCACAGCATTCCGATGTAAATATAAATATTGAGGGCCTGAATGTCGAACAAAAGTCTGCTTACACTGCAATCACAACTTCTGTGTTTGAGAGCAAGGGAACTACTTTATTTTTAAACGGTGGTGCTGGGATAGAAAAGACCTTTTTATACAACACTATTGCCCAAAAATGTCTCAGTATGGGCCATATTGTTATTTTTGTTGCTTCATTTGGTATTGTATCTTTGTTGTTGGTGGGGGTCGCACTACACATTCAACATTTCTTATCCCACTTAACGTATTGGATGACTCAGTTTTTGTATTCAGTAAACAATCATTGCAAGCAGAGTTGTTTAGAAAAACAAAGTTGATAATATGGGATGAGGTTCCAATGCAGCACAAACACTATGCTGAAGTAGTTAGTCGTATACTTCAAGACATTTGTGATAACAATAAGTCTTTTGGTGGTAGCACTGTAATTCTGGGAGGTGACTTTCGACAAATTCTACCAGTCATACCAAAAGGCATTTGTGAGCAAATTGTCGAAGCTTCGTTGAGACATTCTGTTTTATGGAAACACATCCAAGTTTTGACTTTGAGAATGAACATGAGCCTAAATTGTGCAGACGATTCATATTCAAATGTTTTAGGATTTTTGAAGGAGATAATTTTTAATGATTTTACATAAAAGTTCATGATTTCTTAATTGCAAATTATATTTTATTAATCTATATATTTGGTTATGTTTTTAGATTCGGTCCAATCCAAAAGAAATTATGGAACTTCCATCGACAATACAAAAGTGCAAAATGCTTACTAAGTTGTTATTTTCGGTGTATCTGCAATTAGATGTGTCGGGAACTGTGACTCCAAATTATTTAACTGAACGGACAATACTCTCTACACGTAATGACGGTGTTAGTGACATCAATCTCACAGCATTGAATACCTTCCTGGGGATACGATGACATACTATGCTACTGATAAAATGTCTCATGACAATGATCTTGATCGCACTGTCTCAAACAGATATCCGAATGAATACTTGAATTCCTTGGATCCATCAGAGTTACCTCCATTCAAGTTACACTTGAAAGTTGGTTGTCCGATAATATTATTGAGAAACATTTCGTCAAAAGCCGGACTTTGTAATGGTACTCGATTAATAGTGGTAAGATATAGCACATACGTTATTGAAGCTAAAATTTTAACTCGTGACAAATTTGGAAATTTAGTTTTCATTCTTAGGATATCATTGACTCCATGTTCTACCGAATTTCCTTTCGAAATCATGAGGCGTCAATTTCCAGTCTGACTGGCATATGCAATGACCATTAACAAATCTCAAGGAGAGTTTGTAAAATTCACCGGTGTTGATTTGCAGACACTTGTATTTAGTCATAGATAACTTTATGTGGCTTTATTAAGATGCACGTTAGGAAACCGCACAAGTGTAGTTCTTTCTGATAGTGTCACAAATTCAACGACAAATATTGTGTATCCCGAAGTATTGCTAGAGTAAAAGAGGTACAATTATTTACAATAATTTTTTGTGTTCGTAAATTGTAATATTATCTTATCGTTACTTTTACTTCAATTTTCAGGATTGGAATTCAGTTATTAGAGAATGTAATTTTGAAGAAGCTATTAGACTTCATCGATGGGGAGATTTGTATTGATACGCATAGGTTTAGGAGAATTATAACAAAAATGTATAAGAAAAAAACATTATAGTCATTTCCAGTTTCATTGTGAATTTATTTAAAAACAATATAATTTGTATTAACAGATATTCTATAAACATATTTTTATGTTCATTGCAATTTTTTTATGCTCAGTTAAATATTTGGGTTAATGCGTTTTTTTCAATTTCGTTAATGTGATGTGCTTTCTATGTTGTCGTCACGTGCCATCGGCACAGGCTATACCATAAACATGGATCAAGTGTTGTCACTCTTAAGTGCCGAAGGCAATACTAATACCCGAAGATTCATCGTACCTTTAGGAATTGTGTTTGGCTTTCTATTCGGTTGCCTAGTGCCATCGACACAGGCTATACCAAAAACACATATCGAGTGTCATTACTCATCAGTGCCAAAGGCACTCTAAAGTGCCAAAGGCATGAATCATTGTCAAAGGCTCTACTAATACCCGAAGTTTTATGGTACCTTTATATATTGTGTTACGCTTTCTATTCTGTTGCCCCATTCCATCGACACGGGCTATCATTAGTGACTATCTATCTCATGACATTATTGTATTTTTTCTATATGTCTAAAAGTATACTTTGCATCTCATGTAGATGTTTGTCATATCTCAAGTACTCTTGCTACTTTTCTTATGTAAGATTTTATCAACGAGGTCATTTCTCCCATAAAATTATTTTTTGTTTGTCTTAAATAAAAGAAGAAAAAGATCATAACTGTTGAAGTTGGACATACAGTATGTGACACTCTTCTCTTTGAATTGATGAATTAGACAAATTTCGACATACATTGTGTGATGCGCACTATCCAAATGAGCTATTTTTTTACAGGAATACTTAAATAATTTTTTTTAAATTTATCGTCTGAAATTATTTATATGAGACTCAAAGATATAAGATCTCACCTCAATTACATCGTGGCATAGATATTTTAAAAAACATATTTGAAGACTATTGATAGCCCGTGTCAATGGCACAGGATGAATGACTTCAAATGTTTGTCGTGCCTTCGACACTTAAGGCACTCAATTTGTGTCTTCGATACTTGAACGTTCTCTTCGATACTTCATAACGTGTCTACCACACTCTTAACAAAATCGAGACCACAACGCGTTAAACAAAGTATTTAACTAACCGAGTAGAAAAGATGCAATTTACAATAATTTGAACGAACTAACCCAACAAACACAGGAACCCTAAAACCAAAAAACAAATTAACACAGAAAAGTAATCCCTAAACCCAGAAAACTCATAAACCCAAACCCAAAAAAACCTAAACCCATAAAAACAGGAGGAAGAGAGAGGCTTAGTTTCGCAATTTAGTTCTCAGTATAAATGAGACTTACATCGTGGTTGCAAAACTGAAGTGCACAAATAGACTCACAGAGTTACCCTGCCACGATGCGCGTGATTTCATCACAGACTTCAATATTTCATTTATAGTTTATTTTCTAGGGGGTTTCGTTCGAAAACACGGAAATGGTGGCTAAACCGACAAAGAGTGATTCAACCCAACACCTCTGGCAGCACACACACACACACACATATATATATATATGAGAAAGGAAACCTAGGTTTTGTGGCTGAACAAAAATCATCCCAACCACAACAAAAAATACAAAACTCCCTTTGTGATTGAACAACACGCGCATATAAACATCATCATATCCAAACGAACAACCAAAAGCCAGAGGGGTTTGAGGGTTTGTTCATGGGTTTAGAGAAACACC
>NMUG010012683.1:0-10300 GCA_002855965.1 Monotropa hypopitys
CAGGGTGGTCATCAAGTTCGACCACCCGCTTCAAGTTCTAAGTGGGAGAGTCCATGTCTCCTACCTTGGCGATGCCAAGTGAGACTTCACATTACGAATAAGATTGCTATTTTACCCAATGCCACCCTTTGGCCTTAATTTAAATTCCAAGTTTGATACCCAATGTAAGGATTTCACGATAATTCTATGCGTGTCGCAATGGTAGGAGTTCAAGTTTATTATACGCTTTCCCCAAATATTCATTTAAGATTTAATGAGGACTTACATCGAACATGTGGCATCTATAAAATTACGGGTGACCAACTAATCATCTAACCATGATTCGACCTTCAAAACGTCACTAATTCAATTATCAACTCCTATCACCCAAAGCTCTAGTAGTATTATCGGAGGATTTCTATCCTAGCCCCAAATATCATACGATCACAATTCTATGGGAACCTTAGTACGAATACGGGAATCACACACACACGCGCACATATTTGATAGAGAATCAAGAATTTACCCACCGGAGTTATCGCCGGAGTAGTCGCCGGAAAATGTCACCGCAAGCCAATACCGCCAATGCGTAGATCTCCACCTTCTCTCCAACATTCCTCAAGGCCGCACCTCCAAAGCTCTTCGCCGGAAAGTCGCCGGAGCACAAATTTTTGTCGGATGAGCTCACCAAGGGGGTTGCCGGAAAGCCCTTGCCAAGGGAAACAATGTTCCTCCATGGAGAAACTCCATTACTCAACCTTGGAGGATGCCCAAAAACCTAGACTTCGGTGGATGGAGAAGATGTCGGGCTTAAGGGAGAGCTCTCATGGAGGAGAACAACTTTTGTTCTTGGGATTTTTTGATTTGGACATGTTTGAGCCTTGGATTTGAAGCTCCAAGCTCAAGCTCTAATGGAGGGAGGAGAGAGGGAGGTAGAGAGAGAATATTAGGGTTCCAAATGAAGAGGAAGACCCAAAAAGTCGGACCAAATGATTATATAGGGCCCCATATTAAAGCCCCAAACTGCCCCTCATTTAACTCTCTCGCGGTAGCCCAACCGGTTGCGCCATGCAACCCCAACCGGTTGCGCCACACTCGGTAGTTTTCCAACTCTGCAGGCATGCAACCCCAACCGGTTGCGCCACGCAACCCAACCGGTTGCGTTACACTCAGGATTTTCTATAATTTTGCTACTGAAACGGTTTTGATCCTAACTCTTTCATCCGAACTCCGATTGACGCGATTCAAGTTGCGTTGGATTCGTAATTGAATTCTCTACGACATTGATAAAAAATATTTTCAAATTTAGAAAATGTTTCGGAGTCAAAATAGGCTTAGAAGGCCTTCGGCACTTTGCCGGTACAACCTAAGATAACACCATCCACTACCGGGGATTCTAACTACTCCAAGGACACCTCTCGAATATCCTATGCACCTAGAAAACGTTCCAGGGCTATCTATTTGCCTTCTTCAAGATCACGACTACTCCAAGATCCAATGAATTTAATTTTATCTCCTAAAAATCAAATTTTAAAAGGAATGGAAATTCAGGTCGTTACAAAGATCTTGTGACCGTACCTCTGAGCATCGATGATCCTGAACGCTTCTTTCTTATCGGTTCATCCCTGACCGATGCCGAGCGGACTAAGATGGTAGAACTACTCAAGAAGAATCTGGAGGTATTCGCCTGGACACCTTATGAGATGTCGGGCGTTGACCCCTCCTTCATTAGCCACAAATCAACATACGGCCAGACCACAAGCCGGTGGTTCAGAAGCCAAGACGATCGGCTATATCCTATACTGACGCCGTCATCAAAGAAGTTGGCCGACTGAAAGAGGCAAAAGCCATCAGGGAGGTTCACTATCTCACTTGGCTGGCAAGTACAATGGTCGTTAAAAAGAAGAGTGGTAAGTGGAGGGTTTGTGTCAATTACACAAACCTCAATGATGCTTGCCCAAAAGATAGTTTTCCTGCACCAAGAATCGATCAACTGGTGGACTCGACGGCAGGGCTTCCCAGAATGAGTTTCATGGATGCCTACCAGGGCTACCACCAGATAGCCATGTTTGGTCCGGATCAGGAGAAGACAACCTTTATCTCCCCTCGCGGATTATTTTTCTACCGGGTAATGACGTTCGGCCTCAAGAATGCCGGAGCGACTTACCAACGGACGATAACCAAAATATTCAGTGCCAAGCTGGGAGATACGGTGGAGGCCTACATTGATGACATGGTGGTCAAGAGCAAGGCCGAGGACCATTACCTGACGGACCTACAGCATGTGTTCAACATACTCAAGAAGCATCAGCTACGACTCAACGCCTCGAAGTGTGCCTTCGGCGTCAGCTCCAGCAAATTTCTCGGATATTTGGTCACACGCCGGGGCATTGAGGCCGACCCACTACATATATCGGCCATTCAATGCTTGGAAGATCCGAGGACCTTGAAAGAAGTCCGAAAGCTGGCCGGTATGGCGGCATCTCTCAACCGATTCATAAGTCGGTCCTCAGATAAGTGCCGACCTTTTTACGAAGTTCTTAGGAAAAATAGCCACCGACACTTTGAGTGGACCAACGAATGTAAGCAGGCGCTGGGCAACCTCAAGGCATATCTTTCATCGGCACCACTTCTGGCAAAGCCGAAGGAAGGTGAAGAGCTGTATCTCTACTTGACCATCACGCCGCATGTAGTCAGCTCGGCATTAGTACGACAAGAGGGACAGGAGCAACTCCCGGTCTACTTTTCTAGCAAATCACTAATCGGAGCCGAGGCAAGGTATCTCCCTCTCGAGAAATTTGCATTCGCACTAATCATTGCCTCCAGGAAGCTTGCACCCTACTTCCAGGCTCACACCATCATCGTCCTAACCAAGTTCCCACTACGGGCACTCCTTCATCGAGCCGACCTGTCAGCAAGGATAACTAAGTGGGCCGTAGAGTTAGCCAACTTTGACATTAAGTATCAACCGAGGACTGCTATCAAGGGGCAAATCCTTGCTGACTTCATTGTAGAGTACTCGCCCAGACCGGACTCTCCATCCCCAAAAGTTCAGATGATGGAGGCCGAAGGTCGAAGCATTTCAGAGGCACAGAAAGGGGCCATGGCAGATTCATGGAAATTATTCGTGGACGGAGCCTCAAACAGCCGAGGAAGTGGTGCCGGAGTAGTACTCATCTCTCCCGACGGTCTTATTCATGAGCATGCCCTTCGACTCAATTTCAGCGCCTCCAACAATGAGGCAGAGTACGAAGCCTTAATTGCCAGACTATCCGCTGCCGAAGAGCTCAGGATTCATATCCTGGCCGTTTTTAGCGATTCCCAGTTGGTCGTCAACCAAGTTACCGGCGAGTATGAATGCCAGGACGACCGAATGGAAAAGTAGATGGAAAGAGCCAAGAACATGATATTGGGGTTTCCAGACATCCACATCCAACAGATCGGCAGAGAGAAGAATGCTCATGCCGACGCACTAGCAGGGGTTGCTTCGGCGGCCGAAGCAAAAGAGTACATAACAATCAGCATCCAGAGTTTGAGCCGACCAAGCATTGAGCCACCGTTGGAAGGGCAAATATTCTACATCAACCAGGGGCCTAGCTGGATCAACCCAATCGTTGCGTATCTTAAGGATGGAGCTCTGTCGACGGACAAAAAGACAGCTCATCAAATCATCCATAAATCAGCTCGGTATTGGCTATCTCCGGATAGCAAACTCTATAAGAATTCATTCTCCGGGCCGTATCTTCTCTGTGTGCACCCCACATTGACCGAAGGGGTTCTCCATGAACTTCACTCCAGCAGCTGTGGAGCCCACACAGGGGGGAGATCATTGGCCCACCGAGCAATCTCTCAGGGCTATTGGTGGCCGAAGATGATGGAGGAAGCCGAGCAGCTAATGAAGAAGTGTGATCCATGCCATAGGTTCTCTCTTATCATCCGACAGCCCGCCGAAGAGCTCACTCCTCTAACCAGCCCATGGCCGTTCTCCCAATGGGGCTTGGACATTGTAGGAAAACTGCCGACAACACCAGGGGGATTCAAGTTTCTCATAACGACCACAGACTACTTTTCCAAATGGGTCGAGGCCGAACCACTGGTCACGATCGAAGACAAAGATGTGAAGAGGTTCGCTTGGAGAAACATAGTCTCCCGCTTCAGCGTACCTTATGCTTTTGTGTCGGACAACGACACTCAATTCGTCGAAGACTTGTTCACCAGTTTCTGTGCCGAGCACAGAATAAAATTCTACAATTCAACACCACATTACCCCCAGGGCAATGGACAGGCCGAAGCTTCGAACAAGACAGTCGGCAACGCCATTAAGAAGAGATTGGAAGCTGCAAAAGGAAGATGGGCCGAATAGCTGCACAGTGTGCTCTGGGCCTACCGAACGACACCCAGAAGATCTACCGGCCAGACCCCTTTCTCCCTGGCCTTCGGTATGAAAGCCGTCATTCCGCTGGAGTCCGGGCTTCCAACCATCATAACTCAATCCTTCAATGAAGAGGCCAACAGTTCAGCCATTGAAAAGGACCTCGACTTGGCCGAGGAAAAAAGGGATTCGGCCAGAATTCGGATAGCAGCTTATTAGCAAGGAACGACTAAATCTTTCAACCGATCGGTTCGGTCCAGAACATTCAAGACGGACGACCTGGTACTCCGGAAAGTCATCGGCAATAGGAAGAAAAGTTCTGACGGAAAACTTGGTCATAACTGGGAAGGGCCATACCGAATCACTGAACAAGTGGGCACAAGGGCTTACAGGCTTGAGGGGATTGACGACACAGCAGTACCCAGGCCCTGGAACGCCACAAATCTAAGAAGATACTACCATTGATTGTAACATTGGCCGAAGTGCCCTAATCAAAATTTTCTTTTGATCAAACGAACGTTGTCTACGGTTGCCAATTATCTTTAAAATTGAGCACCCCGTCGGTGGTATTGCCGACGGGTCGGTGGTAGAGCCGAAACTCGGTAAGCATCCGGTAGAAATATCGGAGAGCTGATACGGTTGCTAATTATCCTCAAAATTGAGCACCCCGTCAGTGGTATTGCCGACGGGTCGGTGGTAGAGCCGAAACTCGGTAAGCATCCGATAGAAATACCGGAGAGCTGATACGGTTGCCAATTATCCTCAAAATTGAGCACCCCGTCGGTGGTAATGCCGACGGAGCTGAACTAAGGGAAAGTTCCCTAGAGTCAGCATCCTCTCCTAAGAAGGGAAGGGAAGCAAAAATGGGACTTGTCTAAAATATAGCCGAAGCAAAAGAAAGTCACACCAAGTTCAACAAAAAGAAAGTCACACCAACAAAGAGTTACATCAGGCCACATGTCGGCCATGAAGCAAAAAGGAAATAGTAGAAAAACGAAAGCATCACGCCTCGGCCGTCGGATCAACAACATCCTCATCAACCTCGACCGACAGACACCCCGGAGTCAGGAGTGAAGTAGATTCCGGAATGGAGTTTATGACGGCCAGTTCGTCCTTGTTTCCAGTAGTCCGTAGTGCAAGGATCCAACCTTTCTTAAACGTCCTTTTCCGAATCTTGTCAACCTGATCCGAGTATACCTGCCCGGCTTCATCGTAGCCTAGTTTATAGTTGATCTTTTCCAATTCCAGGAGCTCGGCAGTGTGAGCATCCTTGGCAGCCTTCAGATTGGCAGCATGCTGGGTCTTGATAGATTTAGTCTCGGCCAGAAGACGTGTATTGTCGGCCCGGAGCTTTTCATCATTGGCCTTCAGTTGAGCCACCTCTTCAGCCTTCCCGGCCAGCACAGTACCGGCTTCCTTCAGGTGACCATCCAGCACGGCTATATGTTCATGAGCCGATGTCAGCTTCGTGATCGCCTTGTTACAGGTGGTCCTATTGAGGGATTAAGACTGGAGGCAGTGGGAGAGTCTCTCCTCCAAGCCGACCATGTGGGTCATCACCCGAAAAGAGAAAACCGATACATAAATCATTGGCAATATAAAAGAGCAACAAAAAGCAACCCGTACCTGACCCTGGTACATAGCCAGGCTCCAGAAATAGGCCCTCAGGCTGTTCGACAAGGCCGCAATATCCTTCGGCAGGGAGAATGCGTGCATCAACGCCAACACCACATCAGCAGACTCTGTCACGCTGTCATGAGAGGTGGGCCGAACATCACCAAAAATGAGGTCAGGGACCCACGGCTCGGCCGGAGCTACATGCTCAGTAGTAGTAGCAGGAGCAGGATCCTATACAGCCTTCCTCTTTCGGTCGGCCGGTGCCGTCTTGGCTACAGCTTCCACCTCCATCACAACTGCCACAGAGGACGTCTGTGGTTCTATGGGCCCCGTCGGTAGTGTGGGCCTAGCCGGTATCGCCTCGGTTGCAGCTACCACCTTCGGCTGAACTTGTTTCGTCGGCTTCAGCATAGTGGCAGGGCCCTTCTTCTTCTCGGCCAGGTTGATGGGTTTGCGTCCGTATTTAGACATCTCTGGTCCTTTTCCTTCTGCCGACTGGCTTGTTTTAGTGGAAGAGCCTTCTCCGTGAGCTCGGTCGTCAAGG
Source organism: Monotropa hypopitys (assembly GCA_002855965.1). Classification (NCBI taxonomy): domain Eukaryota; kingdom Viridiplantae; phylum Streptophyta; class Magnoliopsida; order Ericales; family Ericaceae; genus Monotropa; species Monotropa hypopitys. The sequence continues at coordinate 6,513 of NMUG010012683.1, forward strand.
GTATGAGTGTACGAAGGGATGTAATCCAAGAGTGCTGGAGCCGAGCGTCTATCAACAGAAATCTCCAACGCCTTTTTGACCCTGCCCAGGTTAGCCTCTAGCTTCAGCGACGGCACTTTGGACGAGTCTACATAAACAAATACATCAGCGGAAGGTAATTAAAGTTCAAATTAAAATCTGGTCGGCTTACCCAGTGCACCGATGGCGCGGGGCATGGGGTATTCATTCTCAGACGGTTTAAAATTGCCGGACACCACCAGGTAGTTGCCGTAGTATTTATCAGAGTCCGACAGGCCAAGAATGATTTTCTCAAGCTTTGGCTGTCGGCCTAAGTAATACTTCTCCGACGTTTTGTTGTAGCCAATGCAATATTGGCCGAAGATGTCCTCAAATGTCAGAGGCTCACTCAACCTTCCGTTCAGCTTCACCAAACCCATCAAGATACGGTATGTGTTTACCGTCACTTGTGACGGTGTCAGCTCCATCTCATGGAAGAATCGGCATAGAAGGGGATGCAGGGGAAATCTGACCCCTCCCTTCATCACGGCCAAAATGGGTATGTGAATGTGGTCCGGACTGGGCTCCAGTTTGTCTTGTGCGGCCAAGGAAATCTGCACGTCGGCAGGTACAGAGTATTCCTCTCGAAAAACTTTGACTGCAGTGCCGGAGGCCATGCGGATCCGAACTTTGTTCGAACGCTTGGGAGCCATCTGTGAAAGAATTAAGAAACCCCGTCAGTTGCGTCGGTAATTGTCAGATCCGTCGGCATCCAGCCCGAGGGTTAGTCAATGCCAATAAGGCATCCCAAGGGATAGTCCACTCCGGTGGAACGTCAAATGGGAGGATGAAGGAACACTCTGGCATGCGGCGATGCTACCAGTGTACCACCACAGGGCCACTGTAGGCCTGTCCAATCTGATTCAGAAATCGTCCAAAGTGGGTTCAAATGAAGAAATCAGACGGTAGAAAATCAGTACGAGGGATCGTAAATCTCACCTGGATAGATTGAAGAAGAAAGGGCCTGAAATCTTCAAAAGGCGATGAGCTTCTGGTTGAATCGACGGAGCCACGAGCAGAGAATCCATAGGACAAACCCTTCTTACCTCCCGAAGTCTAGTATTTATAGGGGAGGGGAGATAGGAGGCGGTGGACCGACGCGTTGGGAATCGCACCGGCTCGTGTGAAACGTCGCGTCAATTATAGCGCCGACCAACAACGAGCGGCCATGTGTCCCCTACATAATCAAGTGACAGTTGGTCTCTCGAGGCTCGCACCGGCGTGCGCCAAATGTCAGATCAACCGACAAGACGGCCAACCGCATGCTGACGCGTGGCATTCCATTTAATGCGCGCAGACAACTTTATCGGGAACAGCAGCGATGCGTGCTAAACATCAAGCCGGTCGACATATAGCTCAATCCAATGCGGACACATGTCGCCGTACATGTTAGTATCCAGAGCCATGATGAGGAGTGTCTTCCAACACACGCCAACCGATCGAACAATCTGCCGACGTAAAAGGACTCCATCTGTAAACCTTGCCTCGGCCAACCGACACAAAGGTTGAGGGGCTATTGTAGGGACCGAAGGAAATTCAACAGTGACTGGCTGACCTAGTCATTCTTACGTCGGCCCGGTTTTAGCGCGGAAATGTCAGCTCCAGCAAGCGCTCGGGGGTCAGGCCGGCGGTAGAGTTCCACGATGCTCCAGTCAGACCAAGACCCTGGGGCTTCGGCAATGCCTCGGGGACATCAACCCTTTTTGGTCTGACACAAATGGTACTCGTTTGCAGCAGAATCCTCCTCGAGAACAGTGTCCCAGGATCCCCGCACACAATATTGGCGCACGCAGTCCGACAGGACAGCTTTCTCGCTACCCGATACAAATGGGCGACTGGGTTGTCTGCCACGCGCCTACATATTCGGTCAGACGCTCTGCACAAGGCAACCTAGTCCGACAGTACGCGCGCCGAAGCGCATAGTGGCAACGCGCCGTTGCACTATAAATACAGGTCTTGGAGCAAGAGAGAGGTACACAATCTTTACTAGCCCAAGCTCTGTCCATTCTGACTTTCTCTCTCTAAGATCCTTGCCTGACTTTATCATCGGAGGGTTCACCGGCGACTCCGGCCGGTAGCCTAACATTTGTTCCCTGTGCAGCTAGGTTGGAGGTTCATTACTTTGGACCAACGGTCGAACTTGTGGGGCAAAGGAAGACAAACCCACCACTTCAAGAACTGAAAAGAAACTGCTGAACTGATATATAAACTATGAACTGAAATAAAACTCTAATATACAAAATGAGCTATAAACAACTAAATAAAAGGGCTACAAACAATAGTCCAAACCTCACAGCTAAAACAGAAAACAAACAAACTCTAACAACAGGGCTAAACAATGCTCAACAAACTTTCAAAATACATAAAATATACCTGAAAGATCTACTGAAAACTCCTCACAACAACTACTCCTGCACCTCAACTGCTGCTGTTGGACTGGTGGACTCTAACCAGAACTCGAATCACCGATCACCTCGAAGGGAAAAGGAGGGTCAACTATGGAAAGTTGGTGAATATTCAAATGAAAAACATAAAGTAGAGGGAGTAAAATAGCTATGGATCACCATATATATTAAAATACTTATTTACCCACACACTCATACACACACACACACACCACTATAACGCATACCTGAACACACACCACACCACACCAGAATACACACTACACCACACCTGAACACACACTATACCACACCAGAACACACACTATACCAGAACACACACCACACCAGTGAGCCATAATAGCCAAGGGTTATTAAGTCCGGTGACCACCCGTTTATATCAGATCTGATACCCTTGGGACATTCTTAGATAGGCACAAGAAATGATCCATGGGCTACTATACCAGCCCCAGTGGTAAGGACTTGCAGCCCTCCAAGTGCATATATATATAATAATATCACCATATGCATTGCACCATCTGTGCATATTGATCTATGGAACCACGTGTTTCACAGCAAGACTATTTAAGTTCACCAAAATCCTCCTTTTAATTTTGTATGGAAAACTCCTTATTTTATTTGATCTCTCAAAATACTTTACACTATTTGAAAATTCATCTCTCTCCACCCCCGACTCCTTTTAATAAAATACTTTCTTTTAATAATTAATTTCACCATTTTATTTCTCAAATTACTCACCCAAAGCATTTTTCCCAAAATCTGTGATTCCTAGATTTATCACCTTTCGCAAAACACATTTTAAAACACACATTTGTTACATATATAATACAAAAGGCTCTAAAATATGTAAATCATTGAGTACTCACCTGACACCAAAGACCCGCTAAGCTGAAGATCCCTCCTAAAGAAACTGTTTGCCCTGACGCTGAACTGAAGATGATGGCGCCCTCTTCTCACCTAGCAATCACCCAGAAATATAAATATAAGAACAGAATCGCGATATAGAAATTTAACAAAATTAAATATCATTTTAAATGGTTATTTAAGCCTCTTAAATTAATTTATTATATTTTTATAACTTCCACCTTCCGAGAATTTATTAATCATTCACCCTTCTAATTTAATATTTCCCCCTATTTTTATATTTATTTCACTTAATAAACTCATAAGAATTAATTAAATAATTAATTCCCTCTTCAAAATAATTAAAACCCATTTATTTCTATTTTTACTTTTTATTTAATTAAGGAATGTAATGGCCCAATAACTGATTCGCTCGAGCCCATTAGATTTCAAAAACAATTATTTTTTTCTAAACTTATTAGT
>NMUG010012684.1:0-10300 GCA_002855965.1 Monotropa hypopitys
GGGCCTTCCCAGTTAGGCATGAGCTTCTGCTTTTTGCTTTTCAGGACCACTTTCCGGAGGACCAGCTCGTCCGGTTTGAATGTTCGGACGCGGACGTGCTTGTTGAAGCCCCTGGCTACCTCTTGTTGATAGGAGGCCAGTCTGATCCTGGCGGACTCCCTTTTTTCTTCTGCAAGGTCTTTGCCGGCAGCCAGGGTCGAGTCGTTGGTTGGCTGATCAAAGTGCTGTGTCCGGATGGTTGGGAACCCAGCCTGGATTGGGATGACTGCCTCCACGCCGAAGGCTAAGGAATATGGAGTCTGGCCGGTTGATCGACGTGGAGTGGTCCGGTAGGCCCAGAGTACGTGTGAGAGCTCCTCTTCCCATTTTCCCCTCTTTGACTCCAGCCTTCTTTTGATTCCGGCTGAAATGGACTTGTTTGATGTAGTAAGGGGTGGAGTTGAGGAATCTGATGTCGTGCTCTTCACACGTGTTTGAGACAAGATCGCCGACGAACTGAGTGCCGTTGTCCGACACTATGGCATATGGCACGCCGAACCGTGAGATGATGTTCTTCCAAATGAAGCGTTTGACGTCGGCAGCTGTTATGGTCACGAGTGGTTCGGCCTCAACCCACTTGGTGAAGTAGTCCGTTGCAGTGATGAGGAACTTGAACCCCCCGGAGCGGTTGGGAGCTTGCCGACGATGTCAATGCCCCATTGGGCAAATGGCCAAGGGCTGGTGATTGGTTGTAGATCCTCGGCCGGACAGTGGATTTCCGGAGCAAATAGTTGACACTTGTGGCATGTTCTGACATAGTCTTCAGCATCCTTGCGCATTTTCGGCAACCAGTACCCCTGGGTGATTGCTCGGTGGGCTAGGGACCTCCCACCGGAGTGGCATCCGCCACTGCCAGAGTGGAACTCTTCGAGGATTATTGGAGCTTGAGTTGGATGGACACAGAGCAGATAAGGGCCGGTCCTGGACCGTCGGTAGAGAGCCTCCGTTGGAGACAGCCAGAAGTTTGCTGCCTTACAACGGACACGATGGGCCTCTCGACGATCCTCCGGCAGTGTATCTGTCTTGAGGAAGGCCAGAATTTCATCCATCCAGCTGGGCCCTTCGGCTATGTTGTTTACCTATGATGTCAGAGGCTCATGACTTGGCTGAGAGATAATGCCGAAGGAGATTGATCGCTGGCCGGCAATGGAGAAAGCAGAGGCCAGCTTTGCTAGGGCGTCGGCGTGGGAGTTGAACTCTCTGGAGATCTGTTCAATCCGGAAGGTCTTGAATTTTTTGGCTTCTTCCAAGGCAGAACTAAGGTATTTGCACATCCGGTCGTCTCGAGCGCCGTACTCTCCGGTCAGTTGATTGACGACCAGTTGAGAGTCGCTGAAGACGACGATGTCTTCGACCCCGATATCCGCTGCAAGCTGTAGTCCGGAGATCAGAGCTTCGTATTCTGCCTCGTTGTTGGAGGCCGGGTAGTCAATTGTCAGAGCACTTTCATGGATAACTCCCCCGGGCGAGGCTAGAACAATCCCTGCGCTGGAGCCCCGGTTGTTGGATGCGCCGTCTACATGCAGCCGCCAAGTGTCCCCATGGGAAAGCTGCCATTGTTCCGCCGGGCGCTGGGCACAAGTGCCGGAGCGTCGTGGAGGCAGAGCGGCGGAAGATGAAGCCGCCTGCGGATCTGTGGTAATGGTCGGAGACTGTGGGGGAGCCTCCTGAGGGATGACCCCCGGAGAGAACTCTGCGACGGAGTCGGCCAGTACCTGGGCTTTGATGGCCGTCCTGGGTTGATACTTTATGTCAAAGTTGGCCAGTTCGACCGCCCATTTTGAGATCCGGTTGGAGAGATCGGCCTTCCGGAGGACCGCTTTGAGGGGATGCTCCGTCAGGACCGTGATGGTATGCTGCTAGAAGTAGGGCAGCAACTTCCTGGAAGCAGAAACAAGGGCAAAAGCAAGTTTTTCAAGTGGTAAGTACCTTGTTTCGGTAGGAAGGAGGGTTTTGCTGGTGTAGTAGACCGGCTGGTGATCCGATGCTTCTGCTCGACAGAGGACAGAGCTGATGGCGTGCTGGGAGACGGCCAGATAGAGTATGAGCGGTTCCGAATCCTTCGGTGTGACTAGTACCGGAGGGCTGGAAATATACTCCTTGAGCTGTTGGAGAGCTAGATCACATTCCTCCGTCCATTTATAGCTGCGCCGACTGGTCTTGATGGCTTGGAAGAATGGCCGGTAGAGGTCAGACGACCGGCTGATGAATCTGTTGAGAGCCGCCGCCATTCCGGTGAGCCTCTGAACCTCTTTGATGGTGGACGGAGGCCTGAGGTTGGCCACTGCTGTGACCTGGGAGGGGTCCGCCTCTATTCCCCGGCTGTGACAAGGTAGCCAAGGAATTTGCCGGAGCCCACTCCGAAGGCGCACTTTTCGGCATTAAGTCGGAGGCCATGCTTCTTCAGGATTTCAAAGACTTCGGCCAGGTGCTGGAGGTGGTCGGTTGCATACTTGCTTTTGACGACCATGTCATCAATGTATGCCTCCATCGTGTCCCTGATCTGTCGACTGAACATTCGTGAGACCATCCGTTGGTAAGTAGCTCCGGCATTCTTGAGGCCGAAGGGCATGACCTTGTAGCAGAACACCCCCTTGGGTGTGATAAAGACTGTCTTCTCCATATCTTCCTTCGCCATAGAGATCTGATGATAGCCTCTATAGGCGTCCATGAAGCTGAGTCTCTGATGGCCGGCGGTGGAGTCAACTAGTTGATCGATCCGGTCCAAAGGGAAGCAGTCCTTCGGACAGGCATCGTTGAGGTTAGTGTAGTCGACACAGACCCTCCATTTGCCGGATTTTTTCTTGACGACCACCGTGTTCGCCAACCATGTGGGGTACTGGACTTCCTGAATGGCTCCTGCCTCCAGCAGTCGGTCCACTTCATCGATGACTGCCTGGGTGTGTGCCGGAGTGGAGCGTCGGGGTCTTTGGACGACGGGACGCCGAGAGGGATCTACGTTCAACTGATGACAGATGAACGATGGGTCCACTCCAGGCATCTCGTATGTAGTCCAGGCAAAGACCTCAACGTTGTCCTTCAAGAATTTGATGTACCTTTCTTGGTCTGCGAGAGAGAGAGAGAGAGAAGAGCCAATGAGAAATGCTCGGCTGCCGTCCTCGTTGATCGGCACTGTGATGAGATCTTCAATGGCTTTTTCAGCTGCCGGAGCGCCAACATCCTCAAGAACTGGAGTGTCTGGGACTTCGACCCACTGGACTTGTTTCAGCTGTTTGTTCTCCCTGACGGCCGTGATGTAGCACTGCTTTGAAGCTGCCTGGTCTCCGTAGATATCTTCCTGCCGTCCAGAGGCTCTAATGAACCGGACGACTTGGTGGAAGGTCGAGGCAATTGCCTGCATGGAATGGATCCAGGTTCGGCCAAGGATGGCGTTGTACGAACTGGGGACGTCCACAACAATGAATTCCATGTCAACTGCTTTGGATCCTGCCTGGACCGGGAGAGTGATTTTGCCGAGGGGCCAGACCGGAGCTCCATTGAATCCGACCAGAGGGACATCGACTGGCTGCAAGGCGTTAGGAGGCAGTTTAAGAGCTTGAAACATTGAAAAATACATTACCTCTGCAGAGCTCCCTTGGTCAATGAGGATTCGCCGGGCGTTGGCTGGTCCGACTCGCAGAGTGACGACGAGGGCGTCGTTGTGAGGAAGTCGGACTCTGTCAAGATCCTTCTCTGTGAAAGTTATGGACCATCCTGAGCAGTCGGATGGCAGCTTCCATTTAAGGCCAGAACCGACCGTGAGCACTTGCTTTGGGGCAGATGCCTGGTCGATTTCTGCCCTAAGACGGGCTGCAGCTTCCTTGTTGAGTGGTCCATGGATGACATTGATTGTCGGGACATCCTCCTTCGGCTGGATGTGATGTCCGGACCTCTGGGCGAGCTATAGGGTCTTCTACTGATCAACCCACCGTGATAAATGTCCTTGCTGCACCAGGAGCTCCAAGTACGACTTGAAGGGTTTGCACCCGGTCGTGAAATGTCCTTGCTCCTTGTGATAGGTGCAATGGATCCGTTTGTCTTTTGTTTGGCCGGACGTCCCAAGCTTGTGATCCGGCCAAGCAAAGAACGGCTGATTCTCGATGTGCTTTAACACGGCGTAGATGGGTTCGGTGAAGACCGTTGTTTCTGCGGTGAGCTCGTGGAGTTTGGGAGCCTTCGGGCCTCCCTTCTTCCCTTTCTTGACGATGTTTACCTGCCTCTGGTTGCCGGCAGGCTGTGGGGCCGATGGTAAACGTTCCGGTTGCTGCGTGGCGCGCTCGGCCATGAGATCCTCCAACTGGCAGAATTTCTCCACCCGGAGCATGAGATCATCCATGTCTTCGGAGGGGTGGAGAGTGAGGTCGGCAAAGATCCGGCTGTTGCTATCCAGACCATTTTTGAAGGAGGAGGCAACCACTGTCTGGTCACAACCTTAGATATCATTGAACAGCTCCCAATACCTTTCTGAATACTGGAGGAGGCTTTCATCCGGACGCTTCTTAAGGCTGATAAGGGCGTCGATCTGTTTGGACTGCCGGCTACTGGTTTCGAACCTAGCCATGAAGGCTCGTTCAAGATCCCAGTAGCATGAGATGCTACGTGGAGGGAGCTTGTTGAACCAGAGGGAGCCCAGAGTGTCGAGGCTGGTGGGGAACACCTTGCACATGATTGAGTCGTCGGTAGTGTAGAGGGAGATGGTCTGGCGGTAGTGGATAAGATGGGTGTAGGCGTCCGTTTTGGGATCATACCTGGTGAACTTGGGCAGGTTGAAACCAGCCGGGAGAGTCGCCAGCTCAATCTCCGGAATGAATGGAGATAGGCTGAGCTGCCGGAGCCTGGCGTCCACGGACGTCTTTTGCTGGACAGTCCTCCTATCAGGGCTTGCTGCCCTTTGCCTGACACGGTTGATGTGGTCCCTGAGATCTCCGACCGGGGGAGGAGAGTTGTGAATTCTGGGATTTTGGCCGGAGCGTTGAGTGTTTCTTCGTCGGCAGCGCCTATGGCTGACTTCAGAAGTTTCCAAAGGCAGAGTGGCCGACGGAGCGACGCGGGAAGGCGTCAGATTGTTTCCCAAACGATGGGTCCCGCGAGACCTGTCGGATCGAGAGCTAGAGACAGCACTGACAGAAGGTTGGTTCCTGGGCGTCCTTGGAGGATGGCCTCCCGACTGGCGCTTCCGGATAGGGGATCGGCGGACCGCCTTTCCTCTATCCGTGCGTCCGTGGTCGTTTGGCCTTCCGGAACGCTCCAGGTCCGACCTCCTAGTGGTGTGCTCTGAGTCATCTTGCAAGGTTTCAGACGGAACGGGAGGGGCTAAGGTTGATCCTCCGGCGAGCCTCGCTAGCTGGTCCTTGAGGAAGGCAATCTCAAGGTCCTTCCGACGGATTTGCTCGTCGGGCGTCGGCTGGGACGTGGATCCCAGTAGGGCAAGAGGGGGGACGGCAACAACTGAATCTGGGAGAGGAGCGGTGAGGGGCAGTCGCCGGTGGTGATGGTCGCGGGAGTCGTCAACGGCCATTGGAAAGGAAGGAAAAGCTCAGCAAAGAAGTAGGCTATCGGTCACCTGAGTCTGGGAACGAGTTCCCCAGCGGAGTCTCCAATTGTGGTGACTGATAATCCGGAGGGTGCTGCGGGTCCTTTGGTTGATGGCCGGACGGCTGAGATCGAGTGCTTCGGCTGAATGCTTCGGATAACTATAAGATAAGAGGGTCAACCTGCTTGGCTCCTGCAACCACAAAGGTTAGTACCCACCGGTCGGCAGCGACCGAGAGGGGCCTCCGATGGCTAAGTCAGCAACTGTTGGAGAGAGAAACTGTAAGCTGAAATGAGGGTTGGAGAGATACCAGAATGTCCTCCTGTGAACAGTGTTTTCACGGGATATTTATAGGAGTCCTGACTTGGGCGCCAAGATGCAAGCGTGTGAAGCACACGGGCGGGAGACCAGGTGCTGACGTCAGCCCTATAGAGCTGTTGGGCTGCTGAACTGACCCGAGCCACGTCAGCAGTTGTACGGCTGACCCGAGTGCCGCCTGCCGGAGGTCATTGTTCTCTGCTGCTGCCGATGGTGGACCTCTTCGGTATTGGACCGTCCGTCGGTGGAAGTTGTCCCTTCTCCCAGTGGGGAGCGAAAATGCCGGGCTTCCTTGACGTCCGGATGGGAATACCGAAGGTTGAAGGAGACCGCATGGCCGGACCGACCTGGTTCCTTCTCGTGTCCGTTGAGACTGCTTTGGATGTCGAACACATGATGATCCGCCGGATCTGTCCGACAGCAGTGTGTGTCCGGAGCTCCGTGAGGCCGACGGCCCTGGATTGCTCCGTGAGATGTGTGTTGGGTCCGGATGTTGGGCTGATCCGGATAGATGAGGTCCGGCCCAAGATGTTTGGGGTCCGGCTACCACAGACCCTAACCCTAATCATTGCATTCATAACAAATTTTGACGGATCATACAGCCTTCCCAACTTAAACCTGACATGGCTCTAAAAAGTGATCCTTGAACATTCCGTGATGTCAGCCACGTCTGACAGTGTTGGGGTATCGGTCCGAAGCATTGGAGCTATTGGCTGGTCGTTCATCATCTGGTAGAATGGTATCAGCACTCTGGTAGCTCCCTTGAACTTATGAATAGTGGGAAAAACCTTCCCGTTCGGCAAGTCTTCCTTCAACTCCTTCGACTGACTTGTTTCTCAGAAAAGTAGCGTTTGTATGGCTGAATGAGGGCTGTCCGATTGGAGGCTAGTCATCCGGATAGAGTGTGGCTTTCCACCAGAGCGGTTGTTCGACAAGTCTTCCTTCAACTTCTTAGGCTGGCTGGCTGCTCGGCAAAGCATTGGCTGTGCAGATGAATGGGGGTTGTCTGACTGGAGGGCCATTGTTCGGATGGAGGCTGGCTATGCAACAAAACGACTATTCAGCAAAGTGGCAGCTGCTCGGAAAAGGGTCGACTGAGTGTTCTATCCATGGTCCTACATCAGGCTTCCCCACTTGAAGAAAACTCATCCTCGAGTTTGGCAAAGATGGAGCTTCAGCGTGGTACTTAGTCAGATCACCAATGTTGAAAGTGTTAGAGATGCTCAAGCCTGTGGGCAGCTCCACTTTATAGGCATTTTCGTTGATTCGCCTCAAAACCTGGCAGGGGGGAATCTTCTTCATCTTCAGCTTGTTGTAGGTGCTGACCGGAAATTTGTCCTTCCTCGGGTGGACCATAACCAAGTCCCATTCAGTGAGTACTTTCAGTCGTCGGCTTGCGCCTTGTACTTTGCATTGGACTCCTCCATCCTTGCTTTTATATCCAGAAGAACTTGAACTATTTCTTCATCTTTTTGTCCAGATGCTCGGTTGGAACCAAGAGGGTTCAGGAGTGGCACAAGATCTAAAGCATGGCTTGGCACATGACGGTAGACAACCTGGAAGGGCGTACGACTAGTGGATCTGTTGGTAGTGTTGTTGAAGGCAAATTCTGCTTGAGGCAACAGTATGTCCAACTATCTTGGTTTATCCCTTGAGAGGCAGCACAACATATTTCCCAAAGTTTAGTTCACAACTTCTATTTTCCTATCCATTTGTGGATGGCAAGTGCTTCTGAATTGTAAATTGGTCTCAAATTTTGCCCAAAGGGTCCTCCAGAAGTGGATTATAAACTTGATGTCCCAATCTAACATGATAGTCATTGAAACTCCATGTAGCTGGACGATCTCTCTGAAAATAGGTTGGCTATGTTACACGCGTCGTGGGTCTTTCGGCAGGCCACGAAGTGCGCCATCTTGGAGAAACGATCCACCACTACCATTATAGAGTCTGGAGAACATTGAGTTCTCGATAGGCCCAACACGAAGTCCATTGATAGGTCCTCCCAAGGTGCTTCGGGCACCGGCAAAGGGGTATAGAGACTCGTATTCTGTACTTGTCCTTTGGCCATCTGGCAGTTGTAACATCTCTGGACCAATCGGCATGCTTCCTTCTTTAGTTGGGTCAAGTAATACTTTTCCTCTAGCTGTAGAATAGTTTTGTCTCGGCCCATATGTCCACCTAAGTCTCCCTCGTGCATCTCCTGGATGCGCAACTCCCGAAGGGATAGCCTTCATGAATGAGGAACCCACCTTGTCTAATGTCGTTCGACTGACACCCAGCCCAAATATCCTGGAAGTCCTCATCCTCAGCATACAAGCCTTTTAGAAAATCAAATTCCATCATCTCTATTCGAGCTACGATCAGCAAGGTCATTCTTCGACTGAGTGCATCAGCCACTCAGTTGGAGGTTCCATAGGTATGTATAAGAGTGAATTTGAAGGCCTGAATCCTAGAAATTCATCTAGCATGCTTCATGTTAATAGTGGTCGAACTATTCAAAAACTCCAAGGCCTTGTTGTCCGTATGTAGTACAAACTCCTCGTGGATAAGGTATTGCTACCAAACTCCAAGGGGTTGAATGGCAGCGTACATCTCAAACTCATAGGTAGTCCAATGTTTCTTGGTGTCGCTCAACTTCTCACTATAGTAGGCTATCGACACCCCTCTTAGGATAGGACAACTCCAATACCTATATAGTTGGCATCAGTGTGAACTTAAAATAACTTGTTCATGTCTGGAAGTTTGAGGACTGGGGCCAATGATAACGTTTCTTTGAGGAGGTCGAAGCTACGTTTGGCCTCAACAGACCAAACAAATTGCTTCTTCTTCAGGCATTCGGTTAACGCGGCGACAAAGGTACTGAAATCTGTAATGAATATCGTATAGAAAGTAGCTAGCCCATGGAAGCTCCTAACATCGTAGGCCGAACAAGGTGTTGGTCATTCTTGGATTGCCTTTATCTTCTTTTGGTCTACTTTCAACCCTTCGACACGTACCACAAAGCCCAAAAATACAAGGCTACTTGTTATATCCCACATCAGAAAAGTGGGAGAAGGTGTAGCCTAATATAAGGTTGAAACATAATGGATTCATGTAACTTGGGTTAACCATTTTAGGTCAAAGCGAGGATGAAAAGGACTAAATAGTTACTAGATCTATTATGGTTAAAGTAGCGATTCTACTCCAAGGGGCGGGTCGTTATAGGTGGTATCAGAGCCGACTATTAGCTGGAACTAAGTGCCACACTGTGGGAGCCACCTCTTGAACCAATAGGACAAAGTGCTACATGGTGGGGGTCACCTCTAAAATCCTCTAGCAGGATCCTGACGAGGATGCCAGTTCCTTAAGAGGGGGTGAATGTTATATCCCACATCGAAAAAGTGGGAGAAGGTGTAGCCTAATATAAGGTTGAAACACAATGGATTCATGTAACTTGGGTTAACCATTTTAGGCCAAAACGAGGACGAAAAGGACTAAATAGTTACTGGATCTATTATGGCTCAAGTAGCAATTCTGCCCCCAAGGGATGGGTCGTTATACTACTAGTCATGAAACTGCACTTCTTAAGGTTTACGTAGAGGTGATTATCTCATAAGTGAATCAAGACTTTCCTAAGGTGTTCGGTATGTTAGTCTGGTCTCCGGCTATAGACCAGGATGTAATCGAAATAAACTACAACACATGATCTAATAAAAGGTCAGAGTACCTGGGTCATGAGCCGTATGAAGGTGCTTGGGTGTTGGATAGGCCGAATGGCATGACGAGTCACTCGTACAACCCATCCTTGGTGTTTAATGTTGTCTTCCACTCGTCCCTATGGAGGATTCGAATCTGATGGTAGCCACTCTTGAGGTCCAGTTTTGTGAATACGGATGCTACGAATAGTTGATCCAAAATGTCCTCCAGTCTTGGGATTGGAAAATGATACTTGACTGTTATATTGTTGATTGCACGACTGTCTACACACATCCTCCAGCTTCTATACTTCTTCGGCGTAAGTAATACTAGAACAAAATAAGGACTCAAACTCTTCTGTAGGAAACCATTCTTCAACAACTCATTGATCTGGTCTTGCAAGATAAAATGCTCCTTCGGACTGTTCTTAGAATGGGGTAGGTTCAGTAGGTGTGAACCTGGGACCAAGTCAATCGGATGTTGAATATCTCTTTTCGGAGGTAGGCCATCGGGTAGTTCGGCTCACATTATTGGACTGAACTCTTTAATGAGGTCTTTAAGCTCAGTTGGTGCTCCTGTCGATCGAGGCCCTTCTCCTTTCACCACCAGCACGTGGACATCATATTCTTCTGTGGGGACCTGATCTTGCCGAAGGGTGCTCTCGGATGGCTGGAGTTCGGACGCTGGCAGTAGGTCTGACCGGATGCTCGAGTGGTCCCTGCAGACAAGTAAAAG
>NMUG010012685.1:0-10301 GCA_002855965.1 Monotropa hypopitys
CTTTCCTACTAAAATTTAATTCCTAAATTATACTTCACACCATACTCATGTCATCTAAATATGGTTTCTCGCTTAATTTCTTCAAGGCATTAAATCAATGTGAATTACACTTAAAACACACGTGAACTTGCTTAAAAATAAATAACATACGAATTTTCTAAGACGGGTGTTACATGAACTTGATTCTTGTTTATTGTTTCTTGTTTTAAGGTTAATAAAATGTAACCTTATTTGGTGAAATGATCATGTATCTTGTATATTACATGCAATAAACATCGTTCAGCCTGCCAACATGTATATTTAATTAAACATTCATTGAGATTAATATTGTTAGTATTTAATAAATCAGATACTAACATGGGTGCCATTTCAGGAACGGATACAGGCACATATATGGTGTCGGAGTCATAATTGAGTTTCCTTTTTAAGGATTGAGGTGAGTGATATTTCATTGATGATATTCTTTGAATATCTGTTGTGATATAGGCTTTGTGCCATAATTGTAGCTTCGTGCTGAGCTTCGTGCCAGATTGTAACTCGTGGTCTATAACCATAGCATAAATTTGTTGCGTTACTTAGGACTCGTGTTAGATTCTGTATAGGCTCCGTGCCAGATATGTGGTTTATCATTGAAGGTTATGTTATGGCTGGATGTTTGATGGCGATTTATTATTGCCAGATTATTGTTGTTGACATTGATATAATTGCATTCTTTGAATAGTATCAATGTCTAATTCACTCTTGGATTCCGTTTGGAATTCCAGATTTTTTAGGGCTTATGTAAGAGTCCACTATTAGCCAGATTGTGCAAGCGTCCACACATAGGAGTTTGATATGAGTTGCAAGGTCATCTTGTACAGAGTCTAATATAAATATTTTTACATTTTGATCGGAACTAGATTACTGTATAGTTTTCTTTTACAATTTGGTTTATTTGTTTTATCTTTCGCTGTGTTGAAAACATTATAATTTTGTAATCAATAAAATGGGTTGTTTAACTAGGTTAACTACATAATAGGTTAACATTAGTTAACGGGATGATAATAACTGCCACGTGTCTGTGTAGGATAAACCTATAGGTGTAGCTCTGGGGCAGGGCGTGATGGAGAATATGCGAAAAGACACAGCATTAATGCAACTCCTGCTATCGATAATGATTTTACATCTGTTCTAAAAGAGCCTGCTTGGGGACGCCAAGACGCTAGGCAGTAATGGTCCGCCTAGGGGTCGCCTAGGCGCTAGGCGGTAATGGTTCACTATGACTAAGAAAGAATATCATATATTTGACAACCAAATCAAACCAAACAGATCCTTAAGTCCCAAATATTATATACTTAATGTCGTAAAAAAATTCTGATGCATTATTCATTGTTTCATTAATTAAATATTAATTCTCTTAATAAATAAATACATAACCGCATAGGCCACTAGGTGCTAGGCCCCTCTCGAGTGCCCGCCTAGCACCTTCTAGAATATTGGATTTTACAAGCCTTGTCACCATACTTGATGTAAGTATGGAAAATCACGCTCCTATGCCAATCATCGGTGAGGCTTTGGGTTGTGTGAGAGCACGTCAAACCACGCCCATAGTGAGGGAACCAGGGCCCGTATCTTTGGAGACAATGTGATAGGGGGTGGTTCGAACTCACCCACGGTGAGAATAATCATCCTCACTCTCATCATCGGTATCATGGATATCAGCAAGATTGGGTTCGTAAAGTTGTTCAATGTTGTCTTCGTCAACATCCACATGGGCTCGATCATCAAGGCAAAGGGCTCGATTAGGACATTAGGCAGCAACATGGTCAAATCCTTAATAATTATAGCACTGGATGTGAGATGTTAATTTGAAAGGGTTGGTGATGGCACCTTTCCTTTTGTCATCTATGCTAGTGGATGAGAGGGTGGTATTGGGTTTGGCTGGGTCATTAACTACAATCGGTTTCATTCGCCAAGGTGTGGATTACTATTCTAGGTATGTCACGCAAATTGAGATTTAGACACAACTTATAGCTATGAACTAGAGAATAGGCACGACTCAAAGCAGTGACTGCGCGCAGGAAAAGCTCCTTTCGAAGGTCATCATTTAGCCCTCTATAAAATCTGCTTAAGACCACCCTTTCATCTTCAACCATATCGCACCGCAGCATAAACTCACAAATTGAGTCACATAGTCAGCTGCTGACTTGGTCCTTGACGCAATCTATTCCATTTGTCGAGAAGGTTGGTCTGATAAGATAGGATAGAAATGATGGTCAACTGACGATGTCTATCCATAAGGGCCTCTGTAGTTTGCCAAAAAAGTTTGGTCCGACCAATGAGTTTCATTTTAACAAATCAGGCCTTTTACTCCGAGAAGCTATACCATTCGAAGAAGTGGTCCATCCCGCTCAACGAGTCTACGAAGACTTTTGGCTCTGAGCAGCCAACAAAAGTCGGAGCCTTGATTTCAAGATCCTGAATGTTCTCGTTATCAAAGTGGCAGCGATGATTGGGAACAAGGGCACCATGACCCGGATTCCTATGTCCCTGTTGAACCGGATGAGGCACAGGATCCCATTTGTGATTGTCAATAGGATTTCGATGGGCATGATCAACGTGTGGACCAAGACTAAGATTTCTATGACCCTGTGGAACTGGATGATATTCAGGATCACCTCTGTGGTTAGGGTTTGTTGGGAGAGGTGGCCCAGGAGAGGAAACATACATAATATCGATAGGAACCTCTCCAACGTGTGGTGCCACTTGAGGGTTAGCCTCTGACGAGATAATCTGAGCATTGGTATGGTCAAAATGAGTGGTCAAGTCATCAAATCGAACAGTGAAATTGGCAAATTGCGTGCTTAAACCAACTAAGTGAGTGGATCACTCTTTGAGGGTTTTGTTAAAAGCTTCCATGAAAGTACTACGAAGGTGCATAAAGGTGGGTTCACAAGTTCCAAAAGATTACGGTTGAGATCGGCAAATTATTTTAGACAAGTTCACAGTGTAAAATAAAAACTAATCATTAGAACGTGAAATTTCAAGCACTCGAAGAGTCAATTTTCAACACTGGTTTGCTATCAAGTAGTAAGAGCATTCGCAGCACTAATGGGTGTCTGTGTGCTTGTCAAAGAAATTTCCAAGTGTTAGGGAAAGCTCTAAAATTAATAAATGGGATTGGCTAAATCAAAGGCAAACATGTAAATCCACAGTGCATCAAGTAAATTGTAGGAATGTCCTCTCCAAGCACGAAAAGTTGATTGATACAATTTTTTTATAAAAGCAGATTAATTAACTAGAGAGTAAAGAAATGGCTTACTATGAAGGACCATTGTAGGAAGCCTCTCACTGGATGTGGGTTGCACTGTTGAAGAAGTGGACTGTCATTGATCGCCTTTAAACAAGTGGACTGTCACTGATCGCCTTTAAACAAGTGGACTGTCATTGATCGCCTTTAAACAAGTAGACTGTCATTGATCGCCTTTGAACAATATATTATATATAAATTAACAATTGATTTTTCGTTGTTCTTTTCTTTTCTTTTTTTTTTTCCTCCTTTTTTCTTCTGTTTTTTTTTCTCTTTTTCTGAACTTCTAGAGATGAAGGAAAAGAAAGTGAAAACAAAGTTGGGAGAAGGATGCGCTTAACTAAGACTGATGATTGTGGCTTGATTGCTTCTTTATATAAGACCAAACCCACGATTGATTCTGTGATTCAGCAGATGTGATCTTCTTGCCAAAGGAGAAGAAAAAAAGGAAAGAAATTGAATATCTACTTCGTGGGTTCCAACCAACTAAACAAAATCATCCTCGCAGCCAAGTGCTGAGATGGTCGAGTGTTGGGTAGCATAGATATGGGTCCAAAAATGCTCACATGAAGGAGATCTGAGGTTTGCGAGTAAAGTCGATCGTTGCCCGTTGCTAGAAGTGGTAGCCGGTGGTAGATGAGGGCTGGGTTGTGATCACCAGTGTCCCTGATGCTCTGCAAGGTGTGGGGAGGTTTCGAACAAATGGGATCTTCAGCCGAAACATGGGACATGGATGAAGGTGAAAGATTGACGGGATGCAAGATGCAATGAGCGACTTAGTGCGAAAATGCACAAGAGATTGCAGGATTTGGTTGCGTTAGCAGGACACTTGACAGTTTGGAAAAAAAAGAAGCTGGAGATCTTATTGAACGCCAAAAAAGATGAACTTTCTCTTATGCAATGAAGATATTAAGGGGCCGAAATCCTCCCCTAGTGGTGGGGATGAGGATCGAGGATTTGCTCTGATACCATCATACCAAAGTTGATGTAGCACAAAAAGAAGAAGAATAAAACCTTAGGGTTTGTTGGATTCGACACCAACAATCAATAAACAAATATAATTTTCATTCAATATCAAAGTGCTAAAAAATAAAGTCTTAAATAGGCTTTACAAGATAAGTTCAAATTCAAAAAATCAGGAATAAACAAAATTATCCAAAAAAATAAAATGTCTAATCTAAATTTAATAAATATCCACAGTACTGCTGATAAATCTAATAAATCATCTCGCCTAGCCATAAAGCCACTGTGTGGGCCATCCGGCGAAGTCTGCACCCGTAAACCCACAGGATGGGTGGGCGGGTGTCTGCAGCAATATGTCAACCACTTGGATAGGATTAATGTATGCCATAGGTCGATCCATTTCATTTTCTTGTCCCTTATAAGATCAGAGCTTTGTACAAGTTTGAGCCTATATACAAGACATTCATTGTACTCATTTATATAATAATGGTATCAAAGTAGGGTTTGGAAGGTTACAGACCTTTTGACAAGACAATGCATTTTCACGAATGATCCCCCCTTGTGTGTGCCAAAAACGCACATTGTTTATCGTGATCCTTATAGTATCGAATCATTATCTATGTGAAGTGGGGTTGCATATTGGAGGAAATGTAAAGAGCTTGTCCTACATCGATTGCATAATATGTCCAAAAACTAGTTACATGAGTTTGGGTAGCCTTTCTACTATATGTACTTAAATTGGAGTTCGATACTTTAACATTGAACTAGAGCTATACATTCGGTGGCCCTCTCTGAGCGCTTCGCCAATTGGAGGCATCCTCATACTCCGTCCATAGTCCCAAGTTGAACACTCGCATCATCCATTATCACTTGAACCACCATTTTTTTTGCCTTAATTTTTTTTCTCCATTTGCCAATACCGCCAACTCTACTAGGAGTTTTCCGCTCCGCTGACCACTTGATCAACCACAACTTCTCCACCTTCAACCTACACTTATCTTCATACTAGTGGTAAGCTCTATGGCCTCTATCGGCAACCACTTTCTGTACTTGGCTCCGATCGTCGGTGATAAGTGTCATTGTAACATCCCAAACCACTAATAATTAAATAAATGCGGAAATAAATTTTTTTATTCTTTTCTTATCAAATAGTAAACCTCAAGAATAATATCAACTAGCCTTTTCTTAACAATCCATAGCAAAGCTAATCAAATCAATACCTCAAGTTTTGTATTTAATAAAAGCACAAGTACTAAGAGAGTTAAAACATGTTACTAAGTCTACTACACAAGATACTCCAAATTATGAAACTCACAAGTACTGACAAGGATAAAGACATCAAGTAGGAACAACTGAAATAAAAGGAGAGCTATCTAAAGTGAAACGCCTCTCCAAGCTCTCATCCATACAAAGCTAAGCAACTCCGACACGATGCTTGTACTGAACCGCTACACCCTGCTACCTGATTTCCAAGCAAGACAAGAAAACTAGAGTGTGAACATAATATTTTAACTTTCAAATCTCAAGACAAGTATAATAATTGAAAGCACAAACCACTAACAAGATTTCCTGTAAAAATGGAAATATGCATCACATGCATTATATTACTCTACAACATTGGCCGAAGCCCTTTTTCAAAAAGATCCATTTGAGCATCACATGCCCTGAAAATAGCTATTGCTATAGGCAATTGTCCGTACGTCCCACGCACATTTCTTTTGTGCGCCCCGCGCACCAATTGGCCTTACGATAAACTGCCAATCAATTGGAATTATTTTTTTTGTACGCCCTTGCGCACCAATTGGCCTTACGATAAACTGTCAATCAATTAGACTTACTAAATTGTCAACATGACCATACGTCCCACGCAGACCTACATATAATATATATGTAATACTTCTCTTTTAAATGCTCAAATTAATGCCAACATGCATTCTCTTTTCCACAATTGTGCCAATTTTATAAAACAAGAGCACCTGAAACGTACAATTAAAATATCATGGTTCGTACACTCATCGAAACCTTTTAGGGATGATGATTACCCTACTTTTTCGGGACTTCCTTACTTGCCGAAGTCGTTCCTATGAAAACCATCCAACATGTTGAGAAATGATTTTCGATATCTATTCTTCTCTCAAGGATGCACAATATATAGACTTTGTACAGGTTCATTTTAGGAAATGAAATAATAGAAAAATATATTACCTATCTATTTTGAGTGATTTACAATCTACCTAATTAATTTACAATCAATCTCAATCTCCCTAAATTACAATCAATCAATCTATCTAATTTATTTACAATCAATGTAATATATTTATGTCCTTTCCAATACTCCCCCTCAAGCTGGAGCGTATATATCGTATACTCCAAGCTTGCAACAAATTGAGTCGATGGAAGATTTGGGAAGAGCCTTCGTGAAAATGTTAGCAAGTTGAGAGCCTGAAGAAACAAACGGTGTGTAGATTTCTTTGGACTCTACTTTTGATCGAATAAAATGACAATTAACTTCAATTTGTTTGGTCCTTTCGTGGAAGACAGGATTGTTGGCGATATGGATAGCTACCTGATTATCACAATATAATGGAGTAGGATCGTGAACCGGAATCCCAAACTCATGTAGAAGGGTACGCAACCAAGTTAATTCACCAGTGGTATGAGCCATGGCTCTATACTCTGCTTCAGCACTAGACCGTGCTACAACTGGCTGTTTCTTGCTTTTCCATGTCACAAGATTCCCACCTATAAAGGTGCAATAACTTGTGGTAGAACAACGATCAGCAGGAGATCCAGCCCAGTCAGCATCGGTATATCCTTCGATACGGAGATGTCCAGATGCTTTGTAGAGAAGCCCACGTCCCGAGGACAAGTCATAAATTGGCTGACAATACTGACGGCATAGGAAATATCGGGACGAGTGATAGTGAGATAAATAAGTTTACCCACAAGTCTCCGATACATTTCAGGATTATCAACTAATTCTCCATCTTCAGGCAAGAGTTTAACATTGGTCTCCATAGGGGTGGATACAGGTTTAGATCCTAGATAACTTGTATCTTTCAAAAGATCAAGAGTGTATTTCCTTTGCGATAAACTAATGCATGCTTTAGAACGGGCAACCTCTATGCCAAGAAAGTACCGAAGTTTGTCAAGATCCTTAGTGAGAAAACTAGAACAAAGATGGCGAATTAATATTTGAATCCCACTGTTGTCACTTCCAGTGATGACAATATCATCCACATATACCACAAGAATCACAATACCCCGAGTGGTCCATTTAAAAAATACTGAATGATCAGCTTGACTTCGAGTCATACCATGAGACACGACAGTGCTACTAATTTACTGAACCAAGCTCGAGGAGATTGTTTGAGGTCATAGATAGATTTGCGAAGATGACACAACCTCCCCCTTGGACTCAAAACTGGGAGGTTGAGTCATATAGACTGTCTCTGAAAGGTCCCCATGAAGAAAGGCATTATTGACATCATCAAGCTGATGGAGAGGCCAATCAAGGTTGGCTGCAAGAGATATAATAATGCGGACATAGTTGAGTTTGGCCACCGGAGAAAATGTCTCAGTGTAATCAAGTCCATATGTTTGAGTAAAGCCTTTGTCCACAAGATGTGCTTCCAGACGTTCAATAGTACCATCAGGGTTGTGTTTGATGGAAAACACCCAACGAGAACCCACAATATGAGCTCCAAGAGGTTTGGGAACAAGATCCCAAGTATGATTCAAGGACAGAGCATACATCTCTTCTTCCATAGCAGATCGTCATCCAGGATGAGAAACAGCTTCCTGATAAGATTTGGGAACAGAAACAGAGGACAAAGACACAGAAAAAGCATGAAAGGATGGATAAATGATCATAAGATATAAACTGTGAGATAAGATGAGAAGTGCAAGACCGAATACCTTTACGATAAGCAATAGGAAGTGCTAGAGTTGGATTCGGAGACGTTGGAGAAGATGGTGTGGGCACAGAAGCTGGATCTGTAGGCGCAACAGGAGGAGCATCAATGGAAGAGCGTCGGACATATACCTTTGTAGCAGGAGGTCGAATAGTAGTCTTTGGGAGACTATGTTCTATTGATAAAGGAGCAATCTCAGGAAGGTATGGGAGGTCTAGCAAGGGTTGTGTTAACTGAGAACCCTCAAGAGAATAATATGAGATATTTTCAAAAAAGGTTACGTCAGTACTTACAAAGTGTTTTCGTAACGAGGGACTATAACATTTATATCCTTTCTGGGTCAACGAATAGCCAAGAAAAATGCATTTGTAAGAGCGTGGATCCAGTTTATCACGACCTGGAGAAAGATTATGAACAAAGGACACACACCCAAAAGGTTTGGGAGAGAAAATATAGAGATCCTTGTTAGGAAACATGACCTGATCAGGAATAGTGCCATGCAAAACCCGAGAAGGGGTGCGATTTATTAGGTAATTTGCGGTAAGAACGGCATATCCCCAGAAATGTTTAGGGACGTTCATATGGAGCATAAGAGCACGAATAACAGCTAAAAGAGGTCCATTCTTCCGTTCTGCAATCCCATTTTGTTGAGGGGTAATGACACAAGCAGTTTGATGAATAATACCATGAATTTCATTAAACTGACGAAATTGGTGAGAGAGATATTCTTGAGTATTATTAGTCCACAAAATACGCAATTCAGCATTAAATTGGTTGACAATCATAGCATAAAAAGGGGTAAAGACATTAAATAGTTGATATCTATGTTTGAGGAGATACACCCAGGTTAAACGGAAAAAATCATCAATAAATGTGACAAAATAGCGAGCACCACACAAATTTGTAGTTCGCGAAGGTCCCCAAATATCAAAATGAACTAAAGCAAAAGGTGTGACACATAGTGGCTCATTTCGTAAAGGAAAAGAAACTCTATGGTGTTTACTGAGTTCACTTGTTTCACAATTGAAAGGAGAAAAACTGGGTAAATCAGGAACAAGCTTGCGAAGGTTGGCTGAGGATGGGTGCCCAAGACGACAGTGCCACTGATAAGGTGTAATAGTGGAATGCAGAGCGGAATGGCTGAATGACTGTTGATGCTGCTGAAGGTAATACAAATCATTCTTCTCATACCCCTCATCAATCATCTCCTTCGTCTTGAGATCCTGAAATTTACAATGAGAGGGAAAGAAATAAATAGAGCATTTGGTGAGTATGAGATAATTTATGAATAGAAAGAAGATTAAATAAAAATTGAGGCAAATATAGAACAGAATGAAAAATAAGACCAGATGAACGATATGTGCCAATGCCTTGAACAAAAAATTTAGTACCATCGACAATAGTAACATAAGTTTTAACAGAAGGGATAACAACATCAATTAAAAGAGACAAATTACCCGTCATATGATCAGATGCTTCAGAATCAAGAATCCAAGGAGTGCTATGAGAAGATGAATAAAGACATGTGTTACATGTGGTGATATGAGTTGCAGTAGAAGTAGGAGATGCAGTGGCTTTTTGAATCAGAGAATCATACTCAGTCTTGGACATAGTAATCTGAGTAGGAGCAAGAGTGGATGACTCTCCCTCAAGAGTAGCTTGATTAGCCCAAGCTGGATTACCATGCAGCTTCCAACAAAAATCAACATCGTGGTTGGTTGTACCACAATGAAAGCACTTCTTGGTGCCACGACCACCACGTCCCCCACGTCCTCTACGACGACCACCTCGTTCACGACTGTGGAAGGGATTACGATTACCAGAATGTCCAGAAGCAGTAGAGGCTATGGGGGCAACCAGGGCAGATGGGGCTGGATGCTCTAAACCAGGAGTACAGGGAGCAGTCCGTCGAACACGAGCAAAGGCCTCGCCAACAGTGGGGACTTCTTTTCCAAAGAGAATTTAGGAACCAAGGAGGCAAGGTCGGAATTTAATCCGGATAAAAATTTGCAAGTCTGGAATTCTTCTCTGTATTTTTGCTGGACTTTTAAATCTGAAGAAAGAGGCCGGTAAACATTTAACTCATCCCACATGCCCTTTAGATTTGAGAAGTATTCGTCAACGGATCTATCTCA
>NMUG010012686.1:0-10301 GCA_002855965.1 Monotropa hypopitys
AGCATCTCCGCGAAAATACCGAAGATACGGGCAAGAATCCACTTGAGTTCTCCTCCGAGAACCCCCCAGCGCTCTGCTTAGCCGACCACCCACAGCCACGTGTGAAGGTTCGGCCTCGTCAGAAAAGTGCCGAACAGTATGGCTTGATTCTCCGACCAGAGGATGTCTTGAGGACGATGCCCCGGGCAGCCGAAACAGAGAATCCGACTCACCATGTGCCGATGATGAGGACAAAGAAACTATCTGATCCATGCTAGTTAATCAGTGTAGTTGCCGAAGGACACAAAGCTCTCTGGAGGCTTCTCGCACATAGAACAAAGGTACCGAAAGTCACACTCAACAGGCCTATTTATAGGTCCCTCCCAGGTACGGGACAGCTGTCTCATTAAATAATTGTGCACACATACCGAGGCGGTCAGTATTGACCAGCCAACCGAACCACGACACGTGGCAGTCCCTGACGGACATGACCCGACACCTGTCAGGTGACGTCGAGATGACACCAAACATAATTAATGCGGCATGTCTCCGACGACATGGCGTCCGGTTATTCTAAATTCAATCTTTTCCAAAACTTTGGGAAAGATTGAGGGGCTATTGTGGTGACCGGACCCATGCCCTGAGGAGAAACTAACCACAAAACACATGCGAGTCGGTCCGGACCAAAGGGCCCCTCAACGTGCCCGACAGTCGGCATCCGGACCTTACCCTTCGGCAAACCTATATGCCACTGACAATTCATCACCGAACGGACCGGACCATCTGGAGGGCTGCCCTCCTGTCTCTGTCGTGGGAAACTCACCACAGTACCCCGTCCGTACGACTTAGCCCGATCCAACAACCGTCCAGGTCCACCATGAGGCCCGTGACGCACGACCCACTCATCATTCGTGAGCCCCAAGCCAACATTTCCTTATAAATACCCCCTATGGGTACTGTTCACGGGATCCCCTGGTCCCGATCTGAATCCAATTTCTGGTCCCCGACCGCTGACTGTCCGGCCTCCCCCGTTTATGCTTTAACCTATTCTTTAAACGATTCTAACTTAAGCATCGGAGGCCCCGTTGGTTAAAACCCCACCGGCGGGCACTCACCCTTGTGTTACAGGAGCCAAGCAGGAGGATACCACTTATTTGTTTGCAAGGACCACTCAGACCTCCGGTCAAATTCGACTTCCAGCGTCTGAAGGCCTAGCAGTCCGAGAGAGACCTCCGGCAGAAATAGGTCACCACATGTGTTAAATATCAAAATAATATATTTTAGAGTGCTTCAATAGCCCTGCCATAGATCAGGTGGGTCTATGGATCAATTTGCACATGTGGTGCAATGGTGATGGTGATATTATATATATATATATATTGTACCCGGTGGGGTACAAGTCCTTACCACTGGGGCTGGTGTAGTGGCCCTTGGATCATTTCTAATTGCTTATCCTAGTATGTACTCAAGGTATCAGATTTGACTTTAACGGTTAGTCACCGGACGTTAATGACTCTTGACTATTATAGTACGAGTATATATATAAGGTGTGGTGTTGGTATGGTATGGTGTTGATCTATATAAGATCTTTTACTGGTGTTGGTGTTTCCACAAGTTGGTAAAAATAATGGTGATTATCAAATAAATATAAATGTTGTTTTAGTGTTGAGTATAAGAGTTAAAATGGTAAGTTTGGGGTAAGTAAAAGAGAAAAATGGTGTTTAACTTATATATATATAAGATGTGCAAAAAGGTGTAGGGTGAGTTGAGTAAAGGCGATTTCATAAAAAGGAAATGATTTTTGGAAGGGTGTGTGTGTGTGTGTGTGTGTTTTGAAAGAGATGGTGATCCTTAGTTATTTTGACTTCTTTTCTTTATACTATTCATTATAGTATTCACCAGCCGTTGTCGCTGATACACGTTTGTGTTTTCTTTTTAGGTGATTGGAGCTAGAGTCCACAGTCCGGTCCAGCAGTCGAGTCGTGGTGTTGTAGTAGAGTTGTGAGTCTTTTTACTCTTTTCTTTTGAGGGGTTGTTTAGCTCTCAGCTTTGAGTCTGTTTTGCTTATCGAGTTGTAGTAGTGTTGTTTTGGCCTTGAGCCATGTTGCTGTAGCTATTCAGAGTTATGTTGTTTCAGAGTTGTAGTAGCAGCAGTTGTGATGAGTTGTATCGTCCATGAGCCAGAGTTGTATTTTATTTCTTTGAGTCGTTGTATCATCTGGGATTTATAACCAGATCAGTTGTGGTTTTTATTTTATATCGGTTTGTCGTGTAGTGGTTTGAGTTAGTAGATGTTTGGCCACGCGCCTATCCCTTAATAACTATCATTATAAGTTATCAGGGATGGGGCGTGACATTTGGTGCAGTAGGCCTTCCCGTTTGGATGTTTGTCCCCGATTTTATGATCCGGTTCCCTATAGAATGGTTCGTCCCTGATCAGCCGGAGGACAATGTAGATTGGCTCCGTGAAAACCGTTGTTTCTTCCACATAGTCCTCTGGTTTTGGCACCTTCCTTTCTCCTGTTTTCAACATATTGACCTGCCTCCAGTTGTGCTGAGCGGGGGCAGGCCGTGCCTGAGGGGACCGAATGGAAGCTCGTTCGGCCAAGAGTTCCTCCAACTGACAGAACTTGTCAATCATCTGCATAAGATCATCCATGTTCTCCGCAGGATGGAGCATGAGCTCCCGGAGCATGGGGCTTTCGGACTCTAAGCCCAGCTTAAAGGAGGAAGTGGTGACTCCCTGATCGCAGTTCTGGATGTCGTTGTACAGCTCCCAATAGCGATCGACATATTGCCGGAGAGTCTCATCCGGTCACTTTCTGAGACTGATCAGAGAGTCGACCTCTTTATTCTATTTGCCACTGGTAACGAAGCGGGCAAGGAAGGCTCTCTCCAGATCTCTAAAGCTCCGGATGGACCGAAGGGAAAGCTTGTTGAACCAGAGCGAACCTTGGGTGCCGAGGCTTGTGGGAAAGACTTTGCATAGGACGACATCACTTGAAGAGTATAGCCCCATGATCTGCCGGAAATAGATGAGATGTGTGTAAGCATCAGTCTTCGGGTCGTACCTGGCAAATTTCGTCAGACTGAAACTAAGAGGAAGAACGGCCGAGTCGATGGTCCGTAAGAACGGAGAAAGGCTGAGCTGTTCCAGGCGAGCATCGATTGCCTGAAGGGCCTGCCCTGTAGGTCGATTGGCATGGTGGTCCCTTCGGTGGCGCCGATGCTCCCTTCTGTCGTCGTTCGAGGACGGAGAACGAGGTCGGTGCCTTTCGTCCCAGTGATGGTGTTTCTCCTTTTGGTGGCCGGAGTCCTCTGACTCCGGCCAAAAGTCATGGAGTTGGCGCGGTCGGACCTCGACAAATTCTCCTCCCTCGTACATGTAAAGCGGGACCGAATCGGGGCGTCTGGGTCGCCTCTTGTCGTCCTGAGGTTGGTCCATCCGACGTTCATGCCCTTCGGCTACACCCTTTCCCTTTCACTCCCTATCTTCTTTCGATCAGTGCCGGTGTCGCCTCTGTCCTGAGGATCGTGAGGCCGAGTCTGCAGCACCGGCCATCCTAGTGACATGATCCCGGAGCTGTGCAATTTCTACATCTCTCTCCTTCAGCATCCGGTCCATGGCCGCCGCATAAGCTGACCCAAGCTCCGACGTGAGGCCGGAGGGGGAGGCGAACATCCCCAGGGAGACATGCTGAGGAGGCGGAGGACCGATGGGAAGAGAAGGGTCCTGGTTTATCGGCGTGTTGTTACCGTCTTCCATGAGGAATAGCTCAAAAGAAGGGCATACAACTGGTTTCCACTGAGGTTGGGGCTAGCCGTCCCAATGTGAACGCCAATTGTGGTTGCCGGTTTTCGCCGAATGCTAGTCCTTCGGATGCTGGGAGTCAGTTGTTGGCCGAAGGCTGGAGTGGTCCCTGCAGACAAATAACGGATCCCCCTTCTTGGCTTCTGCAAAACAATGGTTAGTGCCCGCCGGTCGGTTGTGACCAACGGGGCCTCCGATGCTTAAGTTAGTATGTTTTTGTGGAGAGGGTAAATCAAATACGATAGAGGATGGACGGAAGAGGTCGGGGATCAGATTCTGGATCTCCTCAACAGTACCCCATATGTGGTATTTGTATGAGGATGTTGTCTTGGGGCTCAAAAATGTTGTATGGGCCGCACGTCGCGGGCCCCTTAACGGGCCAGGATGGCTGGTGGATCGGGTTACGTCATACGGACGGGGTTTCGGGGCGGATACCCCACGACGGTGATGGGAGGATGATCCTCCGACATGGTCCGATCCGTTCGGAAGTAGGTCCCGAGCAATAAAGGAAGTTCACAAGGAGTTGCCATCTGGACGTCGGCGGTCGGGGGCATTATGAGCTCTCCGGACCGGACAGTCCCCAGGCCGGGAATAAGGGGCCGGACAGTCACTGACCGGTCGGGGGCATTTTATGATAGGCTTTCTCTCAGGGCATAGGTCCGGTTACCACACTATCCATATTGCCGGAGCATTTTGTCGATGGGGGTTGTCGGATAGTATTGGGGTCTAGCGAGTGGCCGTGGGACCAGCGACACCATCATACGTAGACGGTCCGGAGCAGGGTCCGACCCATAGTCCAGATCCGATCCCCTAGAGATGAGATCCGGCTACCACACATGGGGACAAATATTTTTCTGGTAACGAAACTCTGCCCAAATTGTATTTGATCTTCCTTTAGCCAAATTCCTTGGATTAGGGTTAAGTTCATCTCATCCCAAGACTAACTTAATCATCGAAGAGTCTTCAAAGCCACTTGGCTAGGAGGTCATCTAACCTTTGTAGTTGCAGATAAGTATTGAAGGAGAACAAGTTTACGAAAAGAAAATAGCAGCAGCAGAAATGAACAAATAATTTAGTCAAACTCAAGACAGCATTATCCTTTTGCAAGAGTAAGATTTATCCTCGCACAAAAGCTTACAGAACTTTTAGCCCACTTTACACAAAATCTATTAGTTTCCAAAAAATAGATACTTGGAAGAGGAAGATCCACTAATAAAAAATATGGATCTTCAAATCATCTAATGATAGTAGAGAGAGGATCGACTCTAAACCGAATAGAGTCCCAATTTTTTTAAAATTTGATTTTTTATAATTCGAGGAGAGGGGAAGGTAATTGTAAATCCACAACAAAATACCAAAATAATTTAATTGATACACATACCCTCAATCACTTTCTTAGTTCTCACTTCTCTGTATCGATGACGATTGCCGACATCTTCCATTGTCGGTTGCTCTCTGCTGATCGTCTCTCTGCCTATCGTCTCTTTCAATCGCCATCGTTGATCGTCTCTTTCAATCGTCATCGTCGATCATCTCTTTCTTTACCAACACCGACTATAATTTTTTGGCGACATCCAATAATATGAAGAAACTAGTGTATTGCCTGTGCCGATGGCACTCAACAATCTAAAAGCACAACACAATACATAAGGGTACAATCAAAATTCATGCATTAGTAGTGCCTTCGTTACTGATTCGTGCCCTCGACACATTGGAGTGCCTTCGGCACTCAATCCGAGTTTTCGATATACCCTGTGTCGATGTCACAGGGCGACAGAATAAAAAGCATAACATAATACATAAGGGTACAATAAAACTTCGAGTGTTGACAGTGCCTTCTAGACTAAGCTATGCCTTCGGCACTTTTGAGTACTTTCGGCACTCATGATAAGTGATGACACTCGATCTGTGTTTTTGGTATAGCCTGTGTTGATGGCATGGGACAATAGAATAGAAAGCGCAACACAATACGTAAGGATACGACAAAATTTCGGGTGTTTGTAGTGCCTTTAGCACTAATTCGTGCCTTCGGGACTTTGGAGTGCCTTCGGCACTCATTATGAGTGACGACACTCGATCCGATGGCACGGGGCAACAAAATTGACAGTGCAATACATTAACAAAATTGAGACAACACCTTACTCATGCCAATAGAATACAACCCATGTCATTGTTACTCGAGCCGTATTGAGGGAACTCGGCCACTGACTTTGAATGTGAGTCATGCATTCAACACTCATTCACACATTCAGTTTTGATGAGTGCATTACTCGTGCCTAAAAGCACTCGCACTCATGCAAAGAACCACATGACACGTGAAATGTAGAAATGCTAACCATAGAATCAAGATCGAAATCTATCCAATCTATTTTCAATGTCATTGTATTGAAAGTTTGGCCAAGTGAAACTTTTAATTTGCATAGGCATATCAAACCCCTTCGTATCATTAATGAACTAAATGAAATTCGACATACCTCTATCCTTCTTAAGAAAATTCACTCTCTCAGTAATGGATTTAGTTTTGCTGAAATATTCTTCAATACACCATGGAATTGGATATAACATCTTTACCTAAACTGAATCTCACCAAACTTGCCTCCTCTTAACTACATCAATAAGAGCATACTCATTCAGTAAAATGCAAAGGAATCCAAAGAACGTATCTTCAATCATTTTAAAATTCTAAATTTATAAAGATATTAGATGAAAACTTGTTAGAGAAATGGAGACAGTCACAAAATATATTGTCAAACTAAAGCTAATTGGTTGATAGCTGTTCATGGCGTGCAGCTTTGCTGACCTCCAAAATCCACAAATCGAACTTGATGGGAAAGCATGTGCATCTATAGGGCAAAATGGTCTAATGGCTCTCTACGATTCATTGTTTACATTTAGAATTGTAGTTCATCATAATAATTGATTTCACATTATGTAGTTATGCGTTGTACCCTAAATTGGTCTTAGTTTCTCGATTATCTAAATGATTGCTCTTCTAAAGTTTGGGAGTTTGATGGTGGTTTCATTTTCTTACTGATAATGATTTTAGGGATTCTAAATTCAAAAAGCAACTTACAGAAATAGTAGGACCAATATTCGATCTGAAGGTGATCCCAATAGTCAACAAAAATGATGCTTTCAGTACCAGAAGAGATCCATACGTGGTATATGTTCTTAAAGTCTTTTCCATCATAAGACAACTCCTCTTTAGTGATCTTCCCGAGCTAAATAAGAGGAAGCAAGGGTTGTGTCTCCTCTGATAAATCTCTGCTCACCCTCTCACGGGGATGATCAGACAACCCAAAAAGCAATGAGAGCAGATAATAGATGGCGAGGCCCAAAGCAAAGCCTGTAAAGAAAGTCACATGAGTCAGTCCAGTGTAGATTGTGATTGATTCATACGTGGTATATGTTCCTCGATTTGCTGACCTCCAAAAGCAAAAAATCAAACTTGATGGGAAGGCACGTGCAGTTGTTGGACAAAATTAATTTAAGTTACCAATTAGATGAAAAAAACATGTATCAAGAATAACAAATAGGGTAATGTAAAATTAAAATTGGATCCATTTTGTGCATCCATGTCCCTTTTAAAAAAGAAATTTATATTCAAGAATAACAAATGATTGGGCAAACTTATGTAGTATTAGAGATGTTTGCAGTCTTATTGCTTACACAATGAAAGGGATCCTGTAAACTTACATGTGCCAATAAGGACCATACCTATAAGGCTATAACAAAACCAGTACTGTAACTTGTAGCCACGACTTTTTTGAAAACATGATTTGAGAAGACTTATTTCTTCTTGTAAAATCTTCACCGCAATGAATGTAATTTCAGAAATTCATGCATTACAAATAATGACTTTTACTTAAGTTTGTGAATGACCCCATCCACATAATGTTCAAGAGTCGCCACTGGATGCAAATGACTCCGTTTGCCTTTCAACAACAATTTGTAGAGAACCGTTGGTTTTAGGTGCATGAAAATGAATGTATTCCAACATGCCAAGTCGATCATGCAGAACCAAGAACATGTCTTTGGGCAAAAATCTTATAGCCTTAGCTTACTTAAGTAGAACTTGACAAAAAGTTTTCAATTATCCAAGAACAGGTCATCGGGCAAGAACATGATTTTTTATACATGACCTACAGTTACCTAAAAGAGACGTGTATTGCTGAACCCATGAAGAAATTTCTAAGTCTAACAGTCTTGTGGGTATAGTTTGGTCCAATTTGACTTCACAAAAATACCTAAGCCCATCACTTCACAATTTGACTGCACGGAAATATGTATCTCAGCACAATACAATATAATGACACCAGATTGACAAAAAGTGAATAGGCAAAAGGTATTTTTCTATTTTGACTAAACAAAATGCCTAGTATTTGCTGGAGATGCTCTTATATAGGGATGGCAACGGAGCAGATCGGGGCCGGATATTACTATATCCGTCCCCGTTCCCCAAATCCAATACCTATCTCCATCCCCGCCCCATTCCCCAAACAGGGATTTTTCTACTCCTCCATCCCCGTCCCAAATGGGGATCGGGGATCCAAACAGAGATTCAGATATCCAAATATGTTTTTGTGGTGAAATTAAAAAAAGGTTCAAAACAAAACAACATTGTAATATTACAATTTTACAAACTCTACGGTATAAAAATATACAAATCTACACAAATGTCTTTACAAAGAGCTCAACACATGGATGCAAGAAGATTATACAAGTGAAATAATAGTATTGACTGTAGAAAATATGACCTTAGTAATTGAAACAAGGATGATTATAAATGAAATATGACCTTAAGATAGACACCAATACAATAAATACACGATCTTATTTCAAAACAATATTACTAGGGTATTATATTATATATAATATAGGTATGTTAAGTTATATGATTGTGGTTATGGGTATTGGGTATGATTCAGGAAGCGGGGATAATTCGGGGAACAATAATGATTTATGGAACGGGGCAGATTCGGGGACAGATGTGTAAAACTCCATCCCCACCCCGTCCCCAAATTATTTTTAAAACAGATCCCCAAATCCGCCCCATTCTCCAAAAAATATCCAAATTACCGATACATTCGGAGTGGGGAACAGATCGGATTCAAACGGATCGGACGAGATGCCCATCCCTACTCTTATACAATACAATGACACCAGATGGTTCAAACTCATTTTGAGGGATGCACGAAAAACGACGAAGACAGTGGTAGTGGGCAGAGGAGAGATGCCAGATGCCAAATGGAACACACGACAGACGCTAGATGGAACATAGACGGTGGAAATGGGTTTCTCTCGCCGAATAGAACACAAATAGTGTAAATGGAACACAGATGCTAGATGGAACACAGACGCACAAAAGAACAGAAACCTCTCTCTATCTCTGCTATGTTTGAGAAATTTAGACCCCTCCGAGACATATTACAGAAGACTCAAACACGATATGAAATGGGTTTCTTGAAATGGGTTTCTTTCGGAAGAACAAAGTTACAGAAGACTCAAACACGATTCAACAACACTAAAGTTTTATCTTGGAATTTCATGATTTTGTATAAACCGAGTGCTACATGTGCGGGGGTAAAAAGTGCTTACTCTACCCTTGCCGGTAAACGGTAACTTTAGGGGTGGACTGGATGTTCTTTGCTAGCTTGCTCCGGTTGTACCTAGACCTGCGCTCAGAGAAAACCGTCAGAAGACCTCCCGCCTCTAGCGGCCGGAAGGCTCTTCGATGGCTAAGTTAGTCCTTGGAGAAGAAGGAACTGTAAGCTCAAAGCACAAGAGGGTTCTGGGAGCAAATTAGCATGTATCTTCTCCTCTGGATGAAGTGTCGCTTATATACTGGCCTTCCGGGTCCCCAGCTTCTCGCTGGGAACGAGGTCCTTCTTTGCTGGACGGGAAGATGCGAATCGTGAAGGCGTTCTTGGACCGTACGCTTGTCCTTTCTTGGGCAGGGTGTGGGTCTGCCACACCCCTGACAAGGCAGCACGCCTTTTCGTGCTTCGGGGACTGGGAATCCCTTGGGCAGAGAAACTCTAACACGCGTGCTGTCGCGCCACCTTCTGACGGGCTGACGCGTGTACTTCTTGTCTGCTTGTCTCCTCTCGCCATTTTACTGGATGCCGCACAGTGGCGTTGCTGGGACGCGTGTCTGGCTGTACCAGATCTGGTCCGACACGCGTCGAACTGAAAAAAATCCTTCCTGTGCTGGGGAGAGTCTTGCCGCACAGGGCAGACCTCACCCGCGCACTGCATGTTACTGATGACGTGGTAGTTTGCATACGCGCTGGGGTGGGTTGCGCAACTATGATCATTACACGTGGCAGATCTCGAAATACCATACCACAATTGTCCCCTAGCTCTAGCTGCTTCAGCCGCACAGCGGAAGTAAGCTGAGCTCTGAGTCTTCAAAAACGATGTCGTTCCGCTAATCCGGATAGGATCAACCGTCAATCTCTGAAGAGGCGCCTCAATAAATGCGCATTTAATAGCTGAGTCCCACGTACAC
>NMUG010012687.1:0-10299 GCA_002855965.1 Monotropa hypopitys
TCAGAGGGGGTGTCATCTCAGGGGGTGGCGAAGGAGTTAGTGTGTAGGAGGAGGGGGGGTGTGTGTGGAGTTTTCGGATTGGGGTAGACTACATCGATTGGGGACAGACGATTGGGGACAGGCGATGTTATAGGAGATACAAAACCCAAAATACAATAATCGAAAATACCTTACAGGCGATGTTGTAGGAGATGGTCTCGGGGCGAGGCGATAGCGGTGGGTGATAGGCGATTGGTGTTGGCGTAGGCATTGACGCAGTCGTGGGTTGGGCAATGCCGACGATGGATTTCAGGCGTTGCAATGGTGGCTTGGCCGATGCAGACAATGGATTTCAAGCGTTGCGATGGTATGTTTTTTTGTGGATTGTGGAGGGATCTCGATGTGGTGGTCTGCGCGATGTAGGAGATGTAGGAGATGCTTTGAATGTTGAGAGGTGTGTGTGCCTCGAGGGAAGGAGATGCAAGGGTTTGGGCGGTGGGTTGTCTGCCATGTATTGTTTTTTAAGGCATTGTAAGATTTGGGCGGTGGGTTGTCGGGATGCATTGTTATTGAATTAATATGTTGTGTTGATATGTGATGTGGCAAAAAATGTGACTGTGACAGAAAATGTATGACTGAGACATATGAAGAATATGACTGAGACAATTTGCTGTTATGTAATATAGATAACATCTTTAATTTTCTTATTCATTCTTGATGCCTACATGAATCAGACATCTAAAGGAACATATCTTACCACATCAAATTTACACAAACTCATTTAATCGCATTTGAAACAGAAAGAATCAAATCAAGATCAATTATTCTCAAATTATATAGAACCCTCGTGAAAATTAAAGAACACATTTTTAAGAAAAATGCATCAACTATAAAAATTAAAGAAAAAATTACCAATTGTCATTCTGTTTGATTGAAATTACTCGATCACCTGCGCTAAATACGGATAATAGGTTTTCACACTGGGCTTTCGGGCTGGGCTCGGGCTTCCAAGTAAAGCGCAGGCCCACCTATATTGCATTCGGACTAGCCTAAGCCTGCCCATTAAATGAGCTCGGACCGGGCTTTGGCATAGCGGGCCGGGTGGACCCGTTCCAGTCTTCGAGCCTGCAGGCTAAATGGTGAAGCCTACTACAATCAATACATGTTAGAATCATTCAGAACCAGACAAAACCCACCGATCAATTTAACTCAATTAAACCTAGAATTTCGGGGAAATTCATGTTTATTTCTGGAAATAATTTGACTCATTTCCGGTAGTATCCAATCTCAGTTCTTCCCTCACTTCCTTCTTCCAAAAATCTCATTCTCCCTTCATTAATTTGACTTCCGGAAATCTCATCCTAATTTCCGGAAGTAATATGATTCCCCAACCTAAATTCGAGAGAACTAACTCCCCTTTGAAATCTTCCATTTCCGGAAATCATCCTCCCATTTTCGGTAATAGTTTTGGTTTCCAACCAATTTTTCAGATAGTTACTTTCCCCTACAGACCACATCATTTCCGGTAATTCCACCATTTGTTCTTGGAAATTAAGTAGTGCTGAAATAATGTTTCCATATTTGTTTTTCTTAGGAAATGGAGAAAGGAAATATTTGAAAATTAGAAAATATGTAAGTAGATCAATGTGATGGAGTGACCTAATTAGAATGTGTTCTTTCCTTCTAGTTGCGTGCTTGTCCACCTTTTCTATGGATTTAATTTATTGGATCACTCATACCATGCATAGTGTTAATCTACGTGGCAGGATTGCTCTACAAGCAAACCTTCCTTCTGTTCAGTTATCTGCACTGGAGAATATGCACTATAGCCACATGATAAGATTTGACAACGTTGAAAAGGCCAGGTAAATTTGGTTATTGCAAACTATTTTATGCATTTAGGGAACTAACTAAATTTTTGCGCCGATGAGAGTATTGTGGAAAGGTAAGTTGAGGAACTATTAGTAGCATCATTTGAGTTTGTTTTACCAAAGCACATTTTGAACTTGGAAATCATGTAGTTTTTTTTCAGATCAAATAAGCAATTGAGTACTCTGTAGCTTTACTATTTATGCTCCTGTTTGTTTAGGAAGCTGCAGCTACAAATTGACAAGTTGAAGCAGTCAAAACCTAGAGAACTTGAAGCACAAAAAAATATGTTGCCAGATCGCTGCTCTGAAACTGAAACAGAAGGAGATGATCTATCACCAAATGGGTCTCATATGAGCTGTTCCCAGGAGACAAGTGAAATCAACTCTGCAAAATCCCAACCTCACACCCGAATAGATGAGCTAAAAGATGACTTACCTTTGATTTCACTTCTTCATTCTTGCAAAAATCCAACCACACAGAAAACTGGTAGTTCTGCAAAGCCAGCTGAAGCTCTGTCTAAGAACATGCCTGGATTTACTGAGAGTCAGCAGACAGTTGGTAGAAAACGCATTCGTGTAATCCTTTCGGATGATGAAGGTGAAATGTATGAGGAGGTAGAGTGCCCAAGACGAAGACCTTTTAAAGGCCTGGAAGAATACATTGGCACTTCCGATGAATGTGAGCCTTATGGACGCTATCCACTATCTTCTTTGACCGTAGTGTAGACTTAACAAATTGAGCACTAAGAATTCTTTTTGCTTCGCTGCAGTTAAGAATGACGATAGTCTGGCTAGTCCTGCTTTTGAATTCCAGGTGGAAAAAATTCTGGACCAAGCTTGGTTAGCTTTTCTTCTGGAGAAGTTGGTGGCTAATCTTTTGTTTTTTTTGACTTGGCAGGATGTCTCAGCAGTTGACTCTAAATGTGCTACGAGTACTGGCACTCCAGTTAATCTCGAAGAAAGCACTTGTTCATACAAATCCAGGAGTCCTAAAGTAGCTGTTCAGGATGCTAAAGAACTTAGAATTTCAAGCACCAGTGAAGCTGTTAAAAGCTCCAATTTTGATGCGAATGGTTTCAAGTGTTATGATGATGTCAACGAAAGCCTGTTGCGTAAGCATGATGCGTCTGGTCTCAATAAGCATGCTTGTGGCGACGAATGTGCTGTGAGTAGTCTAACTTTTAAGCCAATCGTAAATATTGTGAAAGCATTATTGTTAATTTCTAACTGCAGACATGCTTGGGGCTTGCGTAGCATTGATTTCTTATTTCTCAATTTCATGAGGCCCGGTATGTTATGTATAATAGTTCTCCTTGTTTCATGTAGAAGGTTTTCCCGAAAGTATCTTTACATTTTTTAGCAAGAAAAATGAGGAAAAAATCATAGAAATATGTTACACCAAAAAGTTCGAACGTGGCTAGCCAAAGTTGAATTGGTAGACCATTTTCCATCTAAGATGCATGATACATTTGGGTCTTAGCCTGGCTACCCTCGTCAAGGGACTGAGTGATGGAATAGAGGTTATATATGTCCACTTTTCCTCTTTCTCCGGTTACGATTTCTCTACGACGGCGGTGGTCGATGGGTAGAGTTTGTAACTTCAACTGTGTATTTTTGTGATTCCAAAGATCTTCACCTTCCAAACCAATGTTACGTTCAATTAGATTTGTTTTTTTTGTCACTTTTCATGGTAATTAAACTATTTAAGTTTGTCACGCGAGTTTGTGAATTTATTTGGTGTCCATCAATAGTTGGCATTTTCTGAAAACCCATGTATTTTGATTGGGTGAGTTGAGGTCCTGGGGCTAATTTTTTGCTGGTGGGTCCTCTGAGTTTCCTTGATTTAATGCAAAGGATGTGCTTCGTGTCATTTTATTGTCCCCCGATTCGGCATTAGTTGCGCATCACTAACTTGTGAGTGCCATATGTAACATTGTAGGTCTCCTGTTGCAATCTACATCATATTTGATAAACTTCACTACTTGTTTTACTTGCAGCAATATTTGACATTCAAAATCGATGAAGACTTCATTCGTGTGGAACTGAACTCATGTATTGTTGGTGATAAGCTGAGCATGGAATGTATCAAGGTTGAAGTTGCATGCTTATACTATCTACAACTTCCAACAGACAAGAGATCTAGGGGTATGCACATATTATGTATTGGAATTTCCATCTGTTTGTTTGTGTCACAACCTTGAGAATTATCATATGACTGAAGTATTATTGTGCATGTTTTTGTCAATGTCTACACAGTTTGGAGGCTTTGCGTCGTATTCTACGATTGAGGTGCTAATGCAATAATTTGGAAAAAAATGTCATGATCATCACAGAAAATAAAAGAAAGAAGCCAAATAAAACTTTCCTCACAAGCAAACACATTATTATTTCTATTAGCATTCTAGTGGTGCTCCAGGCTTAAAGAGCGTCTTGTATTCTTCAACATCGTGTCAACGTATTTGGCAATACTCCAAAACAAAGAGAAATAAACATAAACATGAAGTTGCTGAGCCATAGATGAAACCAATTATCAGACCTGTTCCCAGAAAGTAGCATGAATAGGACATGTAACAAAATTGACGGTGTGTTCCCTATGGAATAGTCTCAGTATCATTGGTTATTGGCACCATAGTTGTCGATATCGTGCCATACGCGATACGTATCGAGCGATTCGGTTCGATTCACCTCGAAATCGATACGAACCGCAATAGTGAATTGCAATATAGCATTTATGGATGCCTGAATCGGAGAATCGGTCGTGAATCGAACGTATCGCATGAATCATACGATTCATGTGCGATACAGAATGACCCTTATCTGGGTCGGATCTGAACCGGTTTGAAGATTATGAGTCGGGTTTTCGGTTTAAATCAATTTTGTTTTACCTAAACCCTATCACGCGACCCCTCGATTTTCATTCATCCTCGCGTCTCTCTCTCTCTATTGCGTGACCTCTCTCTCGCCCCCTCTGTCTCTCTCTCCATCGCCTATCTGTCTTGCCTCTCTATCGCCGGCACCGCCTCTCTATTTCTCATCTCCTCTCTCTAGCCACTGCTTCTCTCTCCCGTGTTCGAATGTATGTATATTGTATGTGTTTGACGAAATACGTATACTACTGTGTATGTATAGTGCCACTGTGCTCGTCTCTTGTATATGTTTTGTATTCTACGTGTATATATGTTGTGTACACGATAAGATTCAGACCTACATCTCTTGCAATTAAAGCAATTGTCTTGTCAATTAGACCACACGATCATCAATTTAGCTTTTAAAACAACATTTTCATTTATTTGAACCTCAAATATGTATTTTTATTGAATTTCAAAAATCATGACCGAATAGGAACGATTCGATACGATTCGATACGATTCACGATTCGGAAAAAGGCCCTTCCGATTCTCGATTCGATTCACAATTTAACAACATTGATTGGCACTTCTAATGTTTTCTGAAAATGCACACCATATTTAACTTGCACTACTACGTTGGCTAGTCCTAGCAACTGATTTAAACCAAAATCAGTAGACACCCAAATTTTGTCATGTTATCCTGAAACTAAAAAGATTATTGGGTACTTCAATATGATGAATGACAACAGGTTCACATTACATAGAGTGAAGGATGATCCTATACCTCGGAAGTTCCATAACATATTCTTGTTGTTACATTTGAGAAACGAAATTTAGTATGTATGTTGCATAAGCTCATCACTCCCTCAATCCCTGTTGTGCACCAATTTTACATGGTACAGTCGCTAGAATAGACAGTTACTCAGATGCATTATGATGGTTCATTAGGCCTATTGCCTATCATTCAGCACTTGAAATGTGGTGGAAGAGCTCTAGAAACGATTGAGGAAATTGGTACGCTTAAAGATTACTTGAGTGGAAAAGGCTGGATTGAAGTTTCCATTGATGGTATGTCCTTCGTACTGTTAGTATTTTCTTTAGGTTGTGTTATGTTCAAAAAACTTCCCCCCTCTTCTGAGAAAAACCAGAAGACTAGGTTTTGTTCACAAGTATTAGTTCAGATTTATATTGTTAAGTAGTTTTTCTTAATTTTCCTTTTTGATTCTCTCATTTTCTATTCTGCATTATTATGTGAGTGCTAAAGCCTTAAACTCTATTCACCATCATTTCAGGTTGGATACAGAAGCGTTTGATGAAAATCTATATTGACTGCTGCAAGGAGCTATCTGAGCCCCCAAATCTGAAACTGCTTAAGAAATTGTACAATTTAGAGGTAAATAATAAGTTTGTTTTATCTTTTTAGTCAAGCACAATTATCCATTTGGCTCTCTATTCTTTGTACTACTGCAGGGAAGGTTATTAGATTCGATATAATCTATAATCAATTGTCAACTTAAACGCCGGATTTATTTTGCTTTTTGTCAAATTTTTACTAGGTTTCAGAGGACGAAGTTGTTGTGTCTGATTGTGAATTGCAAGATGTATCAATAACACCATTAATGAATGCCTTGCAAGCTCACAAGACAGTTTCTGCTTTGGACCTTTCTCATAATTCCTTGGGTGAGCACCTTTTTGATCTGCAGAGTGTATTCGTTTTGTTTCTCCGATGTGGGTTCTGAATAAAAAACAAACCTTGACAATATCTTGTACTTATTTCTCAAAAATGATTTGGTTCATGATTCACCTGTGTATTTTTTTCTCTCCATTAACTTTATATCTCCAGGAAATGGAACAGCGGAGAAACTTCAGCAGGTGCTTACATCATCGAGTCAAAAGTATGGCAGTTTGATTTTGGATTTACACTGCAATCACTTTGGGCCAACTTCTTTGTTTCAGGTCTGTAACCATTTACATGCTTGCAATGTAACTGTTGTCTTCGTTCTTTGTGTTCTTTGCCCTTGATGAACTAATATCCATGGAGACACACTATACTAGATACCAGGGCTTTGAGAAAATGAAAATTTCTAAATTTACTTGGAGAAAATAGTCCAATTTCAATCACAAACTTCAGTGTTGGTCGAAATGAGTAACTTGAGTACCTCGTCATTAATTCATTTTCAACAAAATATTTAAGTAGTTTGTTTTTCTTAGTAAAATAATTGTCTGGGTCGTATATAAGGTGCCGGTGCAGCAACGATACACTTACTATGGTTGTCACCACAAAACGTAACTTCAAAACTTTCTTTAGAGAAATTCATGAGTGCAAGAATCGAAGATACTTTGGCTAAAAGTCTATTAAGTTTCTCATGAGCAACATTTGTGATTTTATATTCTTTCTGCAGCTTATAGTTTATTTCTTTGTCGTTAAAAACGTCATTATATATCGGACAATCACTTCTCAATTGGCTTTATGATTGTCTACCCATGACACAGATTTGTGAATGCCCTGTGCTATTTAGCCGGTTGGAAGTGCTCAATATCTCCGGCAACCGTTTGACAGATGCATGCGGATCTTATCTTTCTAATATACTAAAAAGTTGCAAAGGTAAATTGCTTATCCCAGTCTTGTGTTCCAAATGCTGGTCGATATTGAAACAGATAAGCTGCGGAGTGTAAAAATTAACCTGTTAAAAGGACCCATATAATGCTGATATCATTTCAATTTTCTAGTACTTCATAAAGCTCGATCAAATAATTGACAGTATAACGAAGACCCAGAATATCTTTATGAAATTCAGAGTCCCAGACTTTGTTATGTCTTCTAGTTAATGAGCCCTTTTCTTTTGTAGCTCTTTATAGCTTAAATATTGAGCGCTGTTCTATCACATCCAGAACAATTCAGAAGGTTGCCGAATCATTGGATTCTGAATCTATCCTGTCACAGATTTGTTTAGGTATTCATATCTAGCAAATGGATTCACAGTTATTGTGTATTCCTTGTTCACCGGCTCACTGATGTTCTACATCTCTCATGTTGAACAGGATATAACAACCCTATATCTGCAAATGCAGTAGTGAATCTGTTAGCCAAACTTGCCACTTTAAAGAGGTTTCTATCTATGTTTTTCCTTATACCAGTTTCATGTATAATTGCTTATGCAGATACATTTTTAAAATTTGCTTTCATGTGTTCTAGATTTTCTGAACTAGATCTTAGTGGTCTGAAGCTAAGCAAGCTTGCAGTAGACAGTCTTTGCCAACTCACGAAGACCTCATGCTTGTCAGCTTTGATGCTTGGAGATACAAGTATTGGAAGTGTGAGTTGATGCTTCAACATGCTAATATTTGTTATTTGTTGGTGGATATTGTTTACGCGTACTTGTCAATTTGTTGGACTCATTGTCACTGATTGTGTGTGTTTCTTTCCTCATAATTTTCAGGATGGAGCACTGGAATTAACTGAGTCTTTGTCCAGTGGGACCCAAGAACTGGTGAAACTTAACCTGTCATCTTGTGGACTAACCTCTCACTACATTGTCAGACTTACCGCTCAAGCCTCACTGATCACTGGTATTATTGAGCTGGACCTTGGAGGAAATCCAATTACGCAAGAGGTATTGGTTTAAGTAAATCAAGCTTAATTTGATGTTTTTGCTTTTTGTATGAAATTTTGGCCTTTTCCTATTTGTAGTTCCCATTTTTTGCCCCTTGTCTATACGAATATGTTAATTTTTTTTGGCTATTATTGTTATTACTAGTGATAGCTCGTGCCGATGGTGATAGAATTTACAAAAGAGAGAAAAGAAATATTGCTACAGAATTCGTATTGAAACTATGATAGGAATATTACAAGAGCATGCCTTATATAGGCAATGAAAATAAGAGAACAGGAAACTATCCTATAAGGCAATGAAATAAAGAAAATAAAGAACCTACGTAAAAGAATAAGAATCCTAGCCTAAATAATTACAAGGCTAATAATGGTAGGCAAAAGAAAGGAAACCCAATAATAATGATAGGAAAACTATAGGAAACAAAATATCTATTTCCTAACACCCCCCTTCAAACTCACGATCCTGCGGCATGCAACATCGAGAGTTTGCTAACAAAAAATCTGAATCGCTGCACTGTTTGAGACTTCGTAAAAAATCTGCCAACTGTAGAGAAGAGTTTACAAAGGGTAGTGAAAACGTGTCGCGATCAAGTTGCTGACGAGTAGTATGACAATCAATCTCAATATGCTTTGTCTGCTCATGAAACACTGAGTTATGAGCAATCTGAATAGCACTTTTATTATCACAATAAAGAGGTGTCGGTCCAGAGAATGTGACACTCATATCTTCTAGCAACCAATGCAGCCAAACAATCTCATTTGTGGCAGAGGCCATAGCACGATACTCTGCTTCGGTGGAAGAACGAGAGACAACTTGTTGTTTTTTTGCTCTTCCACGAAATAAGAGAATCACC
This sequence comes from Monotropa hypopitys, assembly GCA_002855965.1. Lineage (NCBI taxonomy): Eukaryota > Viridiplantae > Streptophyta > Magnoliopsida > Ericales > Ericaceae > Monotropa > Monotropa hypopitys. The sequence continues at coordinate 9,167 of NMUG010012687.1, forward strand.
CAAGAATACGCAAATGTCTGTAGTAGATTTACGGTCAGTTTGATCACCGGCCCAATCAACATCTGAATAAGCAGAAAGCTTCAAAGAAGACGTAGAAGGAAACAGAAGACTCATGCAAAGAGTCCCACGAAATTACCGCAAAATGCGAACAACAGCCGCCCAATGAACTGTAGTTGGAGCAGTAACAAACTGACTAACAATATGGACTGCATGAGCAATATCAGGACGAGTGATAGTAAGATAGACAAGGCTCCCAACTATGGTTCGATACAAGGTCGGATCAGGCAAGGGAGTGCCGTCAGTTGGAGCATAACACACATTTTGCTCAAGAGGGGTATCAATTGTCCTTGTGTTTGATAGACGAGCACGTTGAACAATATCTGCAGTGTATTTGGAATGGGACAATAAATAACCCTTAGGTGAGAAGGCAACTTCGATGCCCAAGAAATAGCGAAGAAACCCTAAGTCCTTCATATCAAATTGACGTGCCAACTCAATTTTCAATGCAGCAATCCCATCAATATCATCACCTGTGATAATCATGTCATCCACATACAAAGAAAGAATAATACGCCCTGCAGAAGTGGACTTTATAAATAAAGCCGAATCATGATAGCTACGAGAGAAGCTAAGAGTTGTGACCACCAAAGAGAATTTCTCAAACCAAGCTCTAGGAGCCTGTTTGAGACCATACAAAGCCTTTTTGAGTCTACAAACTTGTCCAGAATAGTGAGCAACACCTTGAGGAGAAACCATGTACACTTCTTCTTTGAGATCGCCATTCAAGAATGCATTTTTAACATCCAACTGAGAGGTATGCCAATGACGAACAGAGGCCACTGCAATGAGTGTACGAATAGTGGTCATCTTTGCAACAGGAGCAAAAGTCTCCTCATAATCCATGCCATATTGTTGAGCAAATCCTTTTGCAACCAAGCGAGCTTTATAACGCTCGACTGATCCATCAGAGTTGGTCTTAATTTTATAGACTCAACGAGAACCAATAGCCTTTTTACCTGTTGGAAGCATCACCAAATCCCAAGTACCAGTGCGATGCAGTGTAGATAGTTTCTCATTCATAGCTTGCTGCCAAAGAGGGTCACGAACTGTAACACTCCTAAAGTATTAGCGCG
>NMUG010012688.1:0-10300 GCA_002855965.1 Monotropa hypopitys
TTTCATTAAACACCTCTAATCACCACCTTTTTGTCATTTTACCAAAAACCATATCATTTCACAACTTATTTCAAGAATCCTTTTAAAAATCCTTCCTTTTCAAAATCATGTGATCCATAGATTTTATCATATTTTCATAACACAATTGAAAACACATTCCTTTATACTAGGAATAATATTATCCTATCTAAATTATACAATTCTATATAGTACTCACTTTTGACGAAACCTCCAAATATGACTTCTGGCACCTCCAATACCTATCAAAAGGCCCAAATAATCCAATCAGATTTTATTAAAAAAGCTCTCTGAATTATATATATATAACCCAAGTCTTTTATCAATTCCAAAACTTTACAAATTTCCCGAGACTAAGATATCGCTATCTTAGCATTGCTAGATACCGGTATTTTTAACATAGCCCAAAGGTACTCCTCATGATACCGCAGACAAGGATACCGGTTTCTTGGATTATACCAAGATATCGGTATCTTGAACAGTAAGATACCGGTTTCTAAAGACTTTACAAAGATATCGATTTCAACATGGGTTTCTAGGTTCTGAACCAAGATATCGGTATCTAGGGATACCAAGATATCGGTATCTAGGTCGTCTTCTCCAAAATTTATAGATTTCGACAGAAAGTTAGGGTTTACTCAAAAATCATATTTTCCTTCGATTGGACCATCAAAACTTAACATTTTTCTCCCAAATTTTGAATAGATGATGTATAACTAATCTGGAACAACCTATCTTAAACGAATTCGGAAAAGATTACCTCAATTGAGAGAATTCAATTCTTCAAGATCGTCGTATGGGGTTTCTCCCCCTTTTCTGCTTTAGCCCAAAATTGGCCTATCAAATCAACACCAAAACTCCCCAAATTTAGAACACAGAAACTAGAGACCATTTGCTACACAACGGTATTTTCAGAATTTGGATTCGTTACCTTATTCGACGGGAATAAAATCACGAAGTATTGACGCAATTCTTCAAATCCTCGATCCACTGTTCTTCTTCCTCAACCTCCCTTCTGCAATTCCAACTCCAGAACCGAAATCATTCTCTCTCAAGCTCAACCTCTCTCTAAAAACACTACTCTCCCACTCTCACTCGATTTGGATACACAGAAGGTTGTAGCAAGGGTACGAATTGACAGCAAATGCTGAACAATTTCCAACTCTAAATTCTCGGTTTTGGTTATAGTCAATACTTGGGATGTCCATACAATCAATAACCTAGTTTAATAGCTTAGATTATATCAAAACAGCCTCAGACTCTTCGTCTTCTCCGCCATGGATTCTTCTGCACGAACACCTCAGATTATCAACGCGTGAAGTCTCCAAAATTAGGCCCAATCTGGGGGGCTTCCCAAGAAAACTCTCACATGAGCAAGTGGAAAATTTAGAAATAAGTTTCAGCAAAAAGGAAGTAACTCAGGCAATGAAAAGATGCAGCATATCCAAAGCCCCAGGCCCAGATGGTTTCAACTTCAATTTTGTGTCTAAAGCATGGAAGTTTATGAAAAACACTATCTTCAAGTTCTTTGAGGAATTCCACAAAAATGAGTAAATCTCGAGAGGCTTAAACTCCACGTTTATAGCACCAATCCCAAAAGTCCCAAACCCACTTAATTTCTCATATTACAGGCCAATCAGTATGGTGGGGTGTATGTACAAGATCTTAGCTAAAGTCTTAAGCACAAGGCTTCAGACGGTGCTACCCTCAGTGATCAGTGAGGCTCAATCTGCCTATGTGGGAGGCCGTCAGATTTTAGATGGAGTTCTAAAAACAAACGAGGTGATTAACCACTGGAAGTCAACCAAGCAAACAGGAGTAATTCTTAAGATCAACTTCCAGAAAGCATATGATAATGTCAATTGGAATTTTCTCATATCAAGTATGAGAAACATGGGGTTTGGAGGAAAATGGCTGCGTTCGATCTATGAATGCATATCTACCACAGGGCTTTGTATGCTAATCAATGGATCCCCTTCATCCCAAGTTAATCCTCAAAAGGGTATTCGTCAAGGGGACCCTATTTCCCCCTTTCTATTTAACCTGGTGGCTGAGGGGCTGAGCATTCTCTTAGATAGAGCCAAAGATGCAGGACTCATCAGGGGTGCTCAACTTAACACTAATGGGCACTCAATTACCCATTTACAATTCACGGATGATACAGTGATTTTTTGCAGCCATGATGAGCAGGAGCTGATCACAATCAAAAGAATTCTAAGATGTTTTAGAATAATATCTGGTCTCAAAGTTAATTACTTAAGGACCTGCCTAATCATAGACGGGGTGAAAGGAGGTGATGGTCAAGGCCTAGCCAATCTAATGGGTTGCAAGCATGGGAAACTACCTATCAACTACCTAGGTATTCCAATAGGAGCTAATCCCAGAAGAATAGCAACATAGAAACCAATTGTTGAAAAAATCAAATCCAGGCTTTCCAAATGGAAATCAAAACTCCTATCAAATGTAGGAAGGCTGGCCCTCATTAAATCTACCATCAGCAACTTGCCTTTGTACTACATGACATTATTCAAGATTCCGGTAGCTATTGCAAATGAAATAGAGAAAATTCAAAGAAGGTTCCTTTGGGGTGGTAGTGATCAAAATAGAAAGATTCATCTAGTGCGATGGAGCAATGTCATAATTCCAAAACTTAAAGGTGGGTTGGGAATCAAGAAGCTCATATTACATAACAAGGCGATGCTTGCTAAATGGTGGTGGACGTACCACTCCGATCCGAAATCCAATTGGGTGCAAGTAATCAACTCAATTCACAATCAAAGAACCAACCAAAGCTGGCCTGAACTACCTGTAGAGCCAAAATCCTCCAAGCTATGGCATGGCATTGCATCTTTACACAAGGACTCAGAAGGTATGAGCAACACTTTGCTTCAAGGTTTGAAATGGAAAGTAAAATCAGGCACTCTAACAAGCTTCTGGCATCATCCGTGGTCAAGCGTCTCAACCCTTAAGGATACCTACCCAAGGTTGTTCAACATTGCTTCTGACAAGTCCATAATGCTAGTCCAAGTGTGCTCTATTATTGATACAGCACAAGAATACTCATTGTTCAAAAGAAGGCTTCACATCTGGGAGGAGGAAATCTGGGCTAACATAAAATAGTCAACTAAAGCAATGTCAATATCTAACGTGGGGGATGATCACACCTACTGGGGGTGGTCTGTTGATGGTTTTTTCTCGGTTCGAAATACCTACAGCCCGTTGGAAGTCTCTGGGTTCCAAGGGGATCCTATTTTAGCCAATATAGGGTCCAACATAACCCCTCCTAAAATCCAATTCTTTGCCTGGCTAGCATCTCAAGGAGCGATCCTATCTAGGGATGCTCTATCTAAAAGAAAAATAATTGATTTGAATTCTCAATCTAACGAATGTGTTTTGTGCAGGTCAAACAAAGAAACAGCAGATCATCTTCTAATCACATGCATCAAAAGTTGGCAAATCTGGTCTCACGTCCTATCAATCTGGGAAATCACTTGGGTATCGCCCCAATCTGTGCGAGAGTGCTTTCAATGGTGGGAGGAGTCGCATCTCAAAGGAACAGCGAGATCAGTTTTGAAAATCTTCTTCTTCGCAGTTCTATGGTCCATTTGGCTAGCCAGGAATGAGGTAATCTTCAACAATGGCGAGGCGAGCATCCCCATGTTAATTCAATTGGTGGAAGTGAGGGAAGCTTGTTGGGCAAAGCACTGTTTGCATCTGGAATTTTATTCCCAGGGTGAGATACAACGGAACCTGAAAGAAATCATAGCTTCAGTAGGTGCACGAAAGAAGCAGAAGCAAAGGGCACTACAGTGATCATACCGGGCAGTCGAGTTCAAGCAAAGCAAGCACCAAGTGAGGTGAATCTGAAGTGAGTTGTAGCTGAAGAGAAATCTGGGCAGACGTTTAGTTCAAGAGAAACGAAGCAGCATAGTCATTCTAATGGAGGTAGCTCAAGATCTACGCTATTGGTCTGGGCGAGAGACATTAATGCGGTATCCAATGGTGTAGAGCTGGAGTTCTAGGTGTGCTCGAGCTTTGGCTGGGTTGGCACTCAATGCCCAACAACCTGGCAGGGACTGGGCAATCGAAATTATGTATTGATCAGATCATGTAATGTGGGTCTCAAACGGTGTTGGTCCCAGTTGTGTAATTTTTGTATCATATTTCATTAATAAAATTTCCTTTAGAAAAAAAAATTTTGATGACAAGCTCGGTTCCAACTAGGAAGGACCGTACAGAGTGACCAACCAAGCAGGAATCGGGTCTTATCGACTCAAAGGATTGGACAGTGTACCAATACCAAGGCCATTGAATGCCACAAAACTCAGAAGATATTATCACTAGTCAAAGATATCGTTTGGCCTAGGGCCCTTACCCATCAATGAAATGATTCTTTACAAAAAAAAATTGCATGATGAGGATTTTACCTATCTTTTTGATCGGTGCTATTGTCGAAGCACCAAAAGTTGCCGTTCATCTACAAAACGTGCATGCAGCTCTTTAGTGGAATTTCCAAAGCAGCTTACTATTATCATTTATCTACAAAACGTGCATGCAACTCTTTGGTGGAATTGTCGAAGCAGCTTACAGTTGCCATTTATCTACAAAATGTGCATGCAACTCTTCGGTGGAATTACCGAAGCAGCTTGCAGTTGCCGTTTATCTACAAAATATTCATGTAGCTCTTCGGTGGAATTTCCGAAGTAGCTTACAGTTTCCTTTTATCTACAAAAACGTGCATGCAGCTCTTTGGTGGAATTGTCGAAGTAGCTTACAATTGCCGTTTATTTATAAAACGTGCAAGTGGTCCTTCGGTGTAATTGCTGAAGCAACCTACACACATGACACTTAACATATCCTACCAAACCAAGGACAAAGGTTTTGGTTCAGCAAACACTTTTCCTTGGCTGGGAGAAGAAGGATAGACATGAATAAAGCACCAATAAGACAAAGTAAGCCAAAGAAAAATACTTAGCAAAAAATTGAAGTTTTTATCCAAAGAATCAGCAAACAAACAAAAACAAAAAAGAAGGCCATCAGGCTTCAGGGATGGCCGAACCGGACATGGAAGGCTCTACTCTAGAAGATGCCAGAGCTACTGCCGGAACCAACCAAGCCCCACCCACGGCGGAAGCCATGGAAGGAATAACCCTGATTGACTCAGCATCATCCTTCACTCTAATCGAAACCAGGTCGCAGATCCAGCCCTTCTAAAATAGCAGATCCTTCACGCGGCCGACCTGGCTGCGATATTCAGCCTCGGCCTCATCAAAGCCCTTGTTGTAGAATTCATCTTCAAGACCAGCCATCTTCTTGTTGGCGTCCTCCAACTCGGCCCTCGCTGCCTCAGCCTCAGTCTTTAACTTCGCCAGCTCAACATCTTTGGCGGTGATCCCTGTATCTTTGGCAGCGAGCTCAGCATTCTTGAAGTCATTGCTGACTTCGAGGGCCTTGGCCTTGTCAGTCAGTTCAGCAGAGGAGCTCTTAGCCTCCTCGAGTTTCTTCTGGCTCTCTTCATTTTCTTTTCGAGCCGAGCATAAGGTGACAAGTAGGTCATAGATGCGCCAATTGCTCTGGCAGCCATCATCTGCAAAAAGCCAAAACTAGTAGCTCAAGACCGAAGACAAAGATAGAGTAAAAAGCAGCAAAGGAAGAAGCGTGCCCGACCAGTGTAGTACATCATCGTATGAAAACAGGTCCTGGCACCGAGGGGGAGTTCCTCCATATCCTTCGGAAATGTTAAGGTCTGGGCCAGTGCCATGGCCACAGTAGGGCTCTCCCCTACGGTGTCAGTCTCTACAGGCTCATAGCCCTCGAACCGAATCTTAGACACCCACTTCGACACCATGGTCGTATCTTCAATGTCTACTGCCTGCCATGATCCCGTGGTCCCGGTGGTAGTGGCATCCGGAACGGCCATCCTCTCTTCAGCAGCAGCAGACTCCGAAGAAGTTGTCACCCCTCCAGTCTACCTAGCCTTCTTCTGTGCACGGGCATCTTTTAGCTTGTCGGCTGTGGGGGCGAATCTATGCCGAACAACTGGCCTCTCCTTGGTAATAGCCACAATTGGCTCGTCATCCATTAGGGTAGGGGCTGTAGCAAAGACCTCGGCAGCAATATCTGTCGCCTTTCTTCGGCCTATGTATTCTTCTTGGGTTTCTTCGGAGGGCTCAGCCGAAGGGTGTCGGGAATCGAGAGTGTGGGTATACGAGGGAGTGTACCCAAGCAATGTAGGCACCGAGCATCGGGTAGAAGGAAGCACCGACACCCTCTTGACCCAATCTACATTGGCACCGAGCTTCAGGGAACCGAGAGTACCGATATCTGCCAAAAGAAAGCACAAGTTAGAAAATTTTACATGATTGATTGATCAGAATTAAAGAAGAAAAACTTACCCAGGGCACCATGCTTAAATGGAACCTGCCACGGTGTCGCCAAGCAATCAAACGCGCCAGAGATGATCATGACATCTTCGGCGTACTTGTCTGAATCCGACAGGTCGATAATTAGGCCAACCTGATGTGGCCTCTTGCCGAAGTAGTACTTGTGGGACTTCTTATTGAAGCCAATCATGTAGCAGCCGAAGATATCTTCGAAGGAGAGCTGATCTATCTCCCTGGGGTCTCATTCAGCCAGACCATCCCCACTAGGACCCTAAAGACGTTGACCATCACTTGAGATGGTGTAAGGTTCGTCTAGCCGAAGAACCGATTTAGTATAGGGGTGGAAGAGGAAACAAACACTGCCCTCCACTATGGCGCAAATGGGCACATGAATGTGCGATGGCCCCACCTCCATATCATCGATGGGCCAAGGGAAATGTGCATGTTGTTCGGTATGTCAAACTCCTCTTTAAACTCCTGGACGTCTATCTCTGAAGTTAGCAGTTGGCGAAACTTGTCGGACCATTTCTTCGGCGCCATGATTGGATCTGAAAGAGCACAAGCAGGGAGGCACCATTATTCGGTCCGGCACTAGCCCAAGTAGTACAGCACTAGAATGTTCTGCAGTTGGGCGTTCGGCCACCAGCCAACACTGGGCAGTAGAGCCACGTCGACGGGAAGAAGTTTGTCGGAATCCATGGAGCTAGAGCCTTCTGGCATCCATATAGGTCTTGGGAGGTTAATCCCATGGCCATATCTGGAAGGTCGCTAAATTGACAGAAAAATCGAGAAAAAATGAAGGCATTCAGGATGAAGAACAAGAATATGTACCTGGATCTGAGGATGGAAGGAAGAAAGCTTGAGAAAAGCCTCATCGAAAATCGTCTAGAGGACTGTCGAAAATCGTCTGCGGTTGCCGAAAATCGTTAGAGCTCAGAGGGAAGTTCAAACGGAATGAAAGCAAAGCCATAGGAGGCTATTTATAGCAAAGGCTTGGGCGTGAAAATGTGTGACTGGTCGACTGGGCCAGTCGGTAAAAGCAAAAGCAATAATTGCTGCATTTATAGAAAAGTGAATCGACGTCACCGAGTGACCAGTACACGCGCACTCTATCTCATCTGCCGCAGGGCCAACCAATGGCAGCACGATATGTGGCCAGACATTCCATCATTTCAGGCACGTGTTGGCCACCGGGGATATCACTTGTTGATGTGATGCCTTGGTAGACGCGTCATCAATGCAGAAGGCAACACGTTACCACGTTCGAAACGACGGTTAATAAAGTTTTCAGAGGCCTAAGTTCCCAGGCAGCTCAAGTATTCCGACTCTCTCCCTCTTCGACACCAACACATCTCTACAGCTTCAACCTCGCTTCGGACACCAAGCCTCGGCCAAATGGATTGAGAGGCTATTGTTGAGGGCTGAACCAAAAAATAGGCCGGAGCCACGAACTTCTTCCACAAGGACCAGATTACCATGCAGAGGTCATATGCATGAGCAAAGGAAGGGCCGATGGAGGGGGTTCCCCGAGGCTCACTTCGGCACTGAAGGTTTACTGCCTGGGGACAGCTCCCTGCTGATGGAGTATGGTACCGAAGGATGTCCCCTTTGGCCAGATAGGACATCAGCCTCGACTGCAGGGAAGATTCCCTTAGGAGACAGCATACTGGATTCTCCGTATGTGGCATACATATGCCTGACAGAGGAATCAGCTTTCGAGATTCACGCAGCATGTTAGAACACCTTTTCAACTTTTCTATTGCCCAATGCTGTCAGGCGGTGCCACCTGACATTGTCGAAAGCCGACCAGTCAGTCTGTCACCCGTGCGCACAGAGGGGACATGTGCACTGTCCAATGGTGCAAGGTATGGGCTTATTCGTGCCGAAGCGCGTGCTGCACACTCACCGATGATCCTATATATATAGGAGAGCATTCAGTACTTGGGGTACACTTTTTTTCCAGAGCCAAAACTTTATCCATTTGCTTTCTCTTTCTCTCTAGAGCCACTTGCTGACTTAATCATCGGAGGGTTCACCGGCGACATCTGCTGGTAGCCCAATGTTTCCCTCTTTAGCAGGTTGTTCATCCGATCACCACCCTCTGCCGTTTGGATCCACCACTTGGAAGGCTTACCCCCCAACAAAAACCTAGGAACCTAAAACATAAGACAAGATCCTATATATAGAGGAGAGCATTCAGTACTTGGGGTACACTTTTTTTCCAGAGCCAAAACTCTATCCATTTGCTTTCTCTTTCTCTCTAGAGCCACTTGCTGACTTAATCATCGGAGGGTTCATCGGAAACATTTGCTGGTATCCCAATGTTTCCCTCTTTTGCAGGTTGTTCATCCGATCACCACCCTCTGCCGTTTGGATCCACCAGTTGGAAGGCTTACCCACAACAAAAACCTAGGAACCTAAAACATAAGACAAGAAGGAAATAAACTAAATTAACCAAGCGGAATGGCCACGAGATTCCTAACACCTAACCTAGGTCATGCTAGACTTCTCCAATTTCTATGATAACACAAGTGAGGGATCACGACCTAGGACTTCACTCGGAAGGTTTAGCTATCTAGTATACATCATATGGTCAAGAGATGTCGAGGGAACTAGAATTCGATTCTCTTAGACATTCTATCAAACACCTAGGGGACATAGCTCAAGCATGGTACGTGCCAAGGTTCATTGTCTACGACCCATCAATGAGGTTAACAATCCTAAGTTAAGAGCTATGGTGAGAACCACATGCTTCTAACAATCTCAAGACCTCAATTCTCCAAGGATTTGGTGGTTTCTAAGAGAATTCGCTCATTGGGATATTTTGTCAAACACCTAGCGGGACATTGCTCAAAGCATGGATTGTGCCATTGTTAATGTTTACAACCCATCAATGACATTAACACCACTAGACTTAGACCCTAGGTATGAACTCAATACACCCACAACCACAACAATCAAGCTCAAATAAGGAGAAATCAAACACAAGTCTAACTCTTGGGGTGCTAGTAACTCCATGGCCAAACCAAGGTGTCACGCCCCAATCCAGATAATTATCTAGGTAACTACCCAGGAGAGTGACATGGCAGTATCAGAAACATATAACTACCTAACAACAACTCAATGTAGAACCTCATCCGACTTCAAGATACATCTAAATAAAAATCAACGTTCAACTGAGAAGTATAAAACGTCATAACATATTAGAAATGTACAACTACTAATCTCACTATGAAACAGTAACTGAAATGATACAAGTTGTGCTCAAAGTATTGGGCAAAACAAAGCCCAACTCAATCCCCATATCTGAACATCTGATTAACGAATGACTCTCAGCTACATCAAACATTAAAATCTCAGACAATAAAACTTGACTCACTAATCCATCAAAAGAGTAAATCCCTCAAAACATCTAAACTCGCTCATTAAGACAATAGAAAACTCAACTCCTGCAGATGGACAAGCAGACATCTGGACAGCCTCTACCAATGAACACCTGGAAAGGGGAAGTGTCACACCCCGGATTTTTAAACCATTTTTTTTTTAAACAATTTAAATAACAGCAGGGGGATTCCACACTTGTAGTATCTATGCACTTCATTCAGTTCTCATTACATTCATTATACAATATGAATAAACAAAGCGGAAGCTAGAACAAAAGCCAAACGGCTACAACTGAAGTGCTAAACAAAAGAACAGTGAGGGTACATCCCACCCTCGGGAGTCAACAAAATTACCTAGTGAAACCTGCTGAGACCAACTCTGAAAACCCGGGAGCTAACGAAGCTCCAAGCTGAACAATATCCACATGTCCCTGCAACTACCTGTAGGGGGGACCACAAAAGTCTGAGCATACCACGGCTCAGTAGACAAACTCCTGACCACTACCAAACATGCAT
>NMUG010012689.1:0-10300 GCA_002855965.1 Monotropa hypopitys
GATAAAAAAACGTCGTGAAATAGTGGTGTGAGATGAGAGCACAGAATAGAAGATGTAGAATGCAAAAGAACTAAAATAAAACTAAAAATTATTGTAATTTTGAGTTTGTGAGAAAGCATTGCCGACCCTTCCACATGATTTCTTCGCGTTGTTCACATGGAATGTTTTCATTGATATTGCTTTCTGTCAACTCCCCTCAAAATCTTCCATTTAAAACACGTGACTGAAAGAAAAAATTAGAAGCACTAGCGGCCCCAAATTCCAGAGTCCTTTTCTCGTAACATTAAAAAGCCCACAACCAAATCTTCCCTTTTGTAACATCCTTTTCCACCAAAGGACTATAATCAATCTAGTGTGGACCATTGATCATCATGCATTACATACACTCAAATGCATGAAATACACACACATACATATATAGTGGCATAGCCATGATTCGATTCTGGAGTTGTCACCCAGAATCGGTCCTAAAATTATTTCCTCAAATCAGTCACTATTAAATATAGAATTAAAAAAATAAAAATAATTCACATATATACAATTATTCGTTAAAAAGTTGTGGGAATAGAATATAGGAAGAATTTCCACCACTAATCTATTAAATATCATTCATAATTTTTATACAAAAAATTGATTTTATTTTTTCTTCAAAACCTCGGAGTGGCACCTGTCACCTCCACCCCCTTTAAAAGCACCGCCCCTCTACATTTATATAGTTTGGATCTAATTAGGAATTTGTATTTTAATAAATTAAAGAGATTCATTTTCCGAGTAAATTTTCATAATTCGAACCGACTAATGTTTTTAAAATATATTTGAAGAGGTTTTCGCAAAAAATTACCAATAAAAAACTGTTCGAAAATGGCTTCATCCTATTAGTTTTTCATATTTTTTATCTACGACGTGTATAAATACTGCTCGGATCAAGTTATTCATGAGTAGTTTTTTGGTGATTTCTTATTAGCACTCCTAAAACACATTTTAAAGACATCTGATGATTCAGATTATGAAATTTTGATAAAAAAAGTATCCGAGAAGTAAACTTCCTTATTTTATTAAAATATAAACCTTGTGACTTGATTCGGGCTATATATATATATATATCAATCAGGAGGTTCTTATTTTAACAAAATACGGAGGTTTCCCAGTATATCCACTTTCCCAAACAAATTTTCATGATTCGAATCTTCTAATATCTTTAAAATGTATTTCAAGAGTCATCGTGAGGAATTGCTAAAAAAATGTTCGAGAAGAACTTGATCGAAGCAGTTTTTGTACACCCCCAAGATAGAAAAATTATGAAATTGCTCGAACGAAGTCCTTCTCGAGCAGGTTTTTTGGCGATTCCTCATAGGAACACTTAAATGTATTTTAAAGACGTATGATTCAGATCATGAAAATTACTCGAGAAAAACCTTCTTTATTTTATTAAAATAAGAAATTTTCTATACATGTATATATGTAAGTATTATGTTTTACCAAATTATCATTAACAATCCCATCTAAATTAAACACATTAACAACTTTTTTGGATCGTATAGTTGTGGTGGTTCCTGATTGAAATATAGTGTGGTAGGGTAAATCTGGATTAACCACGTGGTATGTGGATTCAGACACCCCGTGCAACTATTCAGTACGGTAAAGGCACCAGGTATGATTATGCACTTAATTTGATGTTGTTGCCTATGTACGGCACTGCAGAATAAGGTCAACATGACAGAGTTGACATCTGGGCAGTGCGGTATATGGGAAACTTGATAATACAACCTGGATTCCCCTAGATTTAGCCAGCAGTACGTCTATAGGGAATCCATGCTGAGGATAAGGTTTGGGTTGTTATGGCTGAACATCCAGACAGCATGAGGGCTCTATTGAGGGACATACAGGACTAGATCAAGAAGGATTTACCAAATGTATATTCCCTAAACAATGTTTGGGCTAGCTCTTAGGTGATAAAACCCACTCTAGGCCCAATGACTATGTGGCACTTGAGATTAGGTCAGACCCTGTTGGCTAGACATCTTGGCAGTGTGGCATAGGTGTTAGGGCAATGCAATTGAGATCACAGCAAGAGCTAGTTAGCCAAGTATGAGTGTGACACCTCGGTTATGGATAAGGCTAGGCCCAGTGCGGCAAACATCCGCAGTGCGGTACAATGTTCAACTCAGCATAACATGGACGGGACGTATATGTAATGGTTAGTGAGTAAAGAAGTTGAAGAAGCTCAACAGACGGGAGATGAATAGTCTGGTGGATTAGTTAGATGGGAGATGAGAAGTCTCCAGTCTAGATTCATCCCCCTTCTTGATGAGAAGTCAAGAAGTTGGAACGGCGCAATTAATGACAGAGAGAGGTATAAAAGAGACAGTTACTCCCTTCAGAGGGGACCAACAATTCTGGTAACAAAACTCTGCCCAAATTTCTTCTCAGCCTCCTATATTCATTTACTTTGATTAGGGTTAAATTTCTCTCTTACCAAGACTAACTTAATCATCGGAGGACCTTCCAAGACACTTGGCTAGGGGGTCGTCTAACCATTTGTGATTGTAGAAAGATATTGAGAGCAAGGGAAGCAGGAGATAAGGCAGGAGCACAGAAAGAAAGAAGTTGCAGGAGTAGACATGTCTCAAAGTACCAGAAATCTGGAAGATGAAGAGTATGTGAATATGGAGGACGACTACTCTGATGAAGAAGAAAGCAGGACTTGGTCCTTGGGTTCTCAGTCGCGATCTAGATCCATATCTGTTAGGGATGAGTACTTAGTGGAAATTGTCAAGGCCTAGGCTCAGACCATCAGATGCTTGGAAAGAGAGATGAACTGCCTGGTCCATTAGAAAAATCTAAATGTGACAGACCAAGCACCACCGACGGTCAATGTTTTAGAGGACCAAGGAAGGCAAACAGTTAGCACTCACCCTAGGCCCGTTGGGAATCGGGGAACGGAACCCAACGCCCTGGGAAGGGTTCGTGGTGTTAACAAGGGAGGAAAGAATCCACCCCCTTCCAGAGATGAAGACAGGTGGTTAGGGATTCCCCACAACCCAGTCAATGCCATAGATATACAAGAAGTCATGTGAATGAGGCAACCTCGGCAAGATCAGTTGCCTCAGTTACAGACCTTAGGGAGCAAAAAATGCGATGTAGGGCTCCTGTTCAAGCACAACAAAACTAGCAGAACCAGGATTGGGCAGTCAGGCAGCCCCAGAAGACATAAATGACCTACGAAAGTGGATCGACGAATGTCTTAGGTGCATGGGAACTGCTCAAGAGACGGCAAAGCGTGCAGTACAACAGATCCCCTCATCTCCTCTGTCCAAGGAGATAACTTCTTACAGGATCCCAAGGGGGTTCACCCTTACAAATTTTCCAAAGTATGATGGGAAGGTAGATCCCATTGCTCATCTGAAGGACTACCAACAGACTCTCATCCTCTACGAGGGTGATCACCTTCTTTACTACAGAATATTTGCCTCAAGCCTGTGGCGCTCTGTATTGACGTGGTATCACAAGTTCCCAGCTTAGTCTATCAATTCTTGGGAGCAATTAGTTGAGACCTTTGTTGGACGTTTTATGACTAGCCGTGCTGCCCCTAAACATTTCGATTCTCTGACATCGCTTAGAAAGTGGTCTAATAAGAGTCTTAGGGAGTATGCCGGAAGGTACGTTGAGATGTACAACGAGGTTGAAGATTGCACCGAGAAGCAAGCAGTCTCCATGTTCAAGTTGGGTCTCTCCTTTGGTGAGAAACTGAGAGAGTCCCTGACCTTGAACCCTGTGGAGACCTTCCCAAAATTAATAGAAAGAGTGGAACAGCATGCTAAATTAGAAGAAAAAGAGTACAGAGAAGCTGGCCGCACTGCCAACAAATCGCACCGTACTAATATGGTGGAGTCATAAGAAAAGAAAAAGAAAAAGAAGAAGAAGAAGCCCACAGCTCGGGAGGATTCCCCCACAGAGAGGGAACCAGTCCCTGCCACGCAGAAAACCAACTTTGCCGGGCTGTCAGTCCTGAGGATGCCCAGATCAGGACCGAAGTCATGCAAGGCCATAGGAATAACTTTCAACGCCCCCATTTTCCGACTAGTTTCCCCTACAGAATTAGGCATTTTGGAGATGGCTTGCAAAGCAAAGGGGAAATCGAGAGGAAATGGTGGCATCAGGCCTAAAGTGTAGCTATCACCGGCAGTATGACCATATGACCGAACAATGCGTGGATTTAAAAGAATTTTTGGAAGAGCTGGTGGAGGCTGGTCATTTGAAAAGTACATTGCCCAAGCACTTTCCCAGGGTGATAGACCTAGAAGGGTGGACAAGTGGGGTGACTATTTAGATAAGGACATGTCTCCTGCTGGCATCATCCACATGATCCATGGTGGGGAAGACCACGTCAGAAGAAACCAAGCAAGGGGTCAGAAGAGAGGGGAGGCTTTAGAGCAGCATATCCTCCAACTGGGCCAAAAGAGACAAAGAGAAAAAAAACCTGAGATAGCCCAAATCTTGTTCTCGGATGCTAATATGGAGGGGGTCACCTTCCCTCACAGCAATGCCTTGGTGATCACTCTCAACATCAATAGGTTTGATACCAAGAGGATATTAGTGGATCAGGACAGCTCTATCGAGATCCTCTATTTCCAGGCCTTCAAAAAGATGGGGCTGACACAAAAGATTTGAAAGAATCCAAGTTCCCCCTAATTGGGTTCAACGCAATCCTAGTTTGGCCACTGGGTTCTATTGTTCTTCCTGTCCAAGCTGGGCGAGTTACCAAGGATGTTGAATTCCTGGTGGTGGACCTCCCGTCTGCCTACAATGCAATCATTGGTCATACATAGATGCACATGATGGGCACCATATCATCCACTTACCACCAGGTGATCAAGTTCCCTGGGCCAAAGGGGATTGAAAGTATCAAGGGGAACCAAAAGTCTTCCTAGAAATGTTTCTTGGCGTCAATCAAGCATAATCCAAGTGCAGATCAAGTGAAGTCTATAGAAGTTCCGGAGCAGCCACTTCTTGAAGATGTGGGTGTGGACCCTAGTACCCGTGTGGTCAAGAACCTGAGAAAGGTTCCCACACACGAATTTGATGAGGAAAGGTATTTCTTGCTCAGAGAGGAACTCTCTGAAATGGATGCCTCCGAATTGGAGCGAGTACTGAGGGAAAACATCGATGTGTTTGCTTGGACTTTGGCAGGGATGCCCAGGGTAGAGCCAAGTATAATATGTCACCACCTCAATCTGGATCTATGCTCTAAGCCAGCCATGCAGAGAACAAGGCGATCAATCGCACACCATGCAGAGGCAGTAATGGAAGATGTAGACAAACTGTTGAAAACCAAAGCCATTAGAGAAGTTCTTTTTACCCAGATTGGTTGTCAAATACTGTAGTTGTAAAAAAGAAGAATGGAACATGGCGTGTGTGTTGATTTCACCAGTTTAAATATAGCTTGTCCTAAAGATAGTTTCCCGATGCCTAAAATTGATTAACTAGTAGACTCCACAGTAGGATACAAATACATTAGTTTTTTGGATGCCTATAGGGACTACCATCAAATCGTGATGTATGAGCCTGATGAGAAGAAAACTTCGTTCATCACCTCATTAGGACTATACTGTTATAAAGTTATGCCCTTTGGGCTACGAAATGCTAGAGCAACCTACCAAAGACTGGCTACACTCATATTCCAAAACCTGATTGGAAAGAGTATGGAGATTTACAAAGATGATATGGTGGTCAAGTCCAAGGAAATTCACTCTCACCTTCTCGATCTGTGTCAGAGTTTAAAGTCCTTAGACAATACAAGAACAAGCTCAATGCCTCAAAGTGTGCATTTGGGGTCAACTCGAGCAAGTTCTTGGGGCATCTGGTTAACAAAAGAGGCATTGAGGCCAACCCAGATCAAATTATTACCTTGCAAACCATCCAAAGTCCGAGAACGACTAAGAAGGTACAATGTCTAACCAGGATGGTTGCCGCGCTGAATCGCTTCATTAACCATAACTCAGACAAGTGCAGGTCGTTCTTTCAACTGTTGAAGAAAAGTGCAAAGTATGTGTGGGGGAAGACTGTGAAGCAGCCTTCCATGATTTGAAGAAGTACCTGGCAGCCCCACCGCTAATTGACACATCGAATCCAAGAGAGGTATTGACAGTATACCTTATAGTTTCAGAGCATCCAGTCAGTGCAGTGCTAATCAAGGAGGAAGAATGGCAACAGATTCTAGTGTACTACGTCATCAAGACACTATTGGATACAGAAACCAGGTATCTCCCTTTGGAGAAGCTAATCCTGGCTTTAGTAATGATATCAAGGTAGGTTCAACACTATTTCCTTGCCCATCTAATTAAAGTGCCGACCACTCACCCAAACGGGTCTATTATGAGAAAGACAGATTTATCTGGAAGGGTGGCTGGACGGTCAGTCGAATTGGGCGAATACAATATTGAGTTCATCCCCCACACAACCATCAAGGGACAGGTCTTGGTAGACTTTGTCGCTGAATTCTCACAAGGTCATGTCCCGGTTCCAATCCAAGAGCAAGAAGAAGTGGGAGAATCCTTTACACATCCCAAGTTAACGACCGATGAGCCATCCACGGATGAGCTATGAAGGCTCTATGTGAATGGATCCGCCTACAACAAGGGATCAAATGTGTGGATTGTATTGATATCTCTAGAGGAGATAGTCTTGGAGCAGTCGATACGGCTAGCCTTTAAAGCTTCGAATAATGAAGCAAAATCTGAGGCAATGCTGGTTGGGTTGAATAGTGCCCAAATATGTGGAGCAGGAAACTTGATGATTCACTGCGACAGCCAATTGGTGGTCAATCAACTCTCAGGGGAATACGCCACCAAAGACGACATGATGGCCTTATATGCCATCGAGGTAAACAAGAATTTACAAGTGTTCAAGAAGGTTCAGATAGTCTAGATCACATCGAAATAGAACATCCATGCAGATGCATTGGCATGCCTTGCTTCCTCCATTTCATCAGAACTTCACCGCACAGTCTGCGTAGACACCATCCAGCAACTGAGCATTCAGGTACAAGAGCAAGAAGAAGTGCAAGAGGTTGACATAGGGCCGAGTTAGATGGACCCAATCATCTCTTACCTCAAAACCAATAGTTTGCTAGAAGACAAGAAGGAAGCTCACAAGGTCAGAATCAAGGTGACTAGATTTTGGCTTTCGCAAGATGGAGATCTATACAGAAAGTCCTTCACGGGACCCTACCTCCGTTGTGTACATCCCGCACTTATTCAACAATTCATGTTCGATCCATAAAGGGATGTGTCACAGCCATACGAGGGGGGGGGGATTAATAGCCCATACAACTATATCTCATGGCTATTGGTGGCCCTCTATGCATGAAGATGCCAAAGTATATGTTAGAAATTGCGAGAAGTTTCAGAAATTCTCTCCCATAATCCATACGCTATCAATGGACCTAGCACCACTCACAAGTCCATGGCCCTTTGCTCAGTGGGGTCTGGACATTATGGGTCCTTTACCGACAGCTCGGGGGACCAAAAAGTATTTGTTGGTGGGAACAGATTATTTCACAAGGTGGATTGAAGCAGAGCCCTTAACAAATATCACTGAGCACAACACCGAGAAATTCGTTTGGAAGAATATTATAATACGTTTTGGAATCCCTTATGCCATTGTGTCAGACAATAGCACACAATTCCTAGACAAGTTCAAGAAGTTTTGTTGGACCTACAAGATCAAGAATTTCTATGCTTTAGTCAGCTATCCCCAAAGTATTGGCCAGACTGAAGCATCGAACAAGATAGTTATTGATGGAATCAAGAAGAGATTGGAAAAAGCTAAAGGAAGGTGGACAGACGAGCTGACGTTAGTCCTCTGGGATTACTGTACTACGCCAAGGAGAGCTACTGGTGAGATCCCACTTTCTTTAGCGTATGGATCAGAAGCTGTAATACCACTTGAAATTGGGATCCCAACAACCAGAACAGAGTTGATGGAACAAGGGGGCAATGACCAAGCTTTGGCTGTGCAGCTAGACTTAGCAAAAGAAAGACGAGAAAGGCCTTGATCAAGTTGGCCTCCTATCAAAGCCAATTGGCTAAGTTTCACAATCGAAAAGTCACGCCCAGAGAATTCAAGGTTGGAGACCTTGTCCTAAGGAAAGTTTTTGACAACACAAAGGATCCCACAGATGGCAAGTTGAGGCCAAATTGGGAAGGGCCATATAAAGTAATTGGCACGGCAGGGAGGGGAGCCTACAAACTGCAGGACCTTAATGGAGTCCAGATTTCCCGCACTTGGAATGTGTCAAATCTTAAGAAATTTTATCAGTAGAGTTCATAATGTATCAATGTGTTCAAACAATAATTAATGAATGAAGTGATTTTCAGAATTGAAGTGTTGTTTTTGTAATGAGAAAGTCAAGTCCTGCTATGCCTTCACTTCCTCATTGGGGGGCAATAGTCCCGAGCAGAGAATGCTCGGAATGGATTGAGAAGGCCCAGGACTATTGCTCCAGAGCTAAGATCCTTGATGTAATATCTCAAGGTTTCTAAACTCAAAGTTCTTGGTTCTTAATTGATCCTAAATCAAAAACTTTAAAAAGGGATGAAAGTCTCAAGAGGGCCTAGGTTTGAAATGGGTGAATGGTCCTGAGCAGAGAATGCGGGAAATGGGTTGAGAAGGCCCAGGACCATTATCCCGAGCTCAAATTTTTCAGGGGATGAGATGTCCCAAGGTTCTGGCCTCAAAATAGAATGAAAAATCCATAAGGTTCTTTGCGGATCCTAAACAAAAAGCTTTAAAAAGGCACTAAAGTCTCAAGAGAGCTAAGGTTTAAAACGGACGGGAAGCCCACAAGGGTCCAGTTGTATCCTCAATCCTTCATTGCCTTTAGGGGATGAGGAATCCCAAGGCATCCCAGGGTTGAAATATAGTGAGAAACTCAGGGAATTATAACATTCCTTGGCCAATGAAGCAATTAATTTTGCTTATGGCCTAAACAGGGTGGGAAACCTAAAAGCCCGCACTGCCAGTACTTGTAGGATTTCCAGAAAGAGAAGTCACAAAGACACGATACTGCAGAAAATGAGGTTCAGAGGACACATCAAGTCACAAGTAAAGTGAGAGTTACATAAAAAGTGTAAAGCAGCTAACAAGCATTGCAAGAAGTTCAAGTTCAAACAAAAAGTTAAATGGGAGTCACAAATTTTCCCAGAAGATCAAGAGCAAAGATACTAGCAAACCAGTTGCTAATATTAATAGTTCAAATATCATTATAGACCCATTCAATAAAGAAAACCAAACTATCTCAGTGGTGCTCTGTGCATCAATTGGGAGATTGATAGAAGATGGCTCTGTAGTAGATGCAGAGGTGGATCAGAAACAGTAGAAGCAGAAGTTAGATTTTCAGTAGAGCTGGTCAATGACGGATCAACAGCAATGGTTGGGGTTGGATCAGTAAGGCCAGAAGGTTGATCAACAACTTTGAGGACCTCGACGACAACAGATAGTAGTAGTGTGACAGCTGTCTTAGATTCTGGAAAGGCTGAAAGGGGCACGGTTGGTGAGACCAGTTCGACTGTCCTTGGCACTACGGGATCAATCATTTCCTGGGATGGTGAAGAAGGATGGAAATACAGAAAGACGGATGGCAGTGGAGTCACCACGCGAAGTGGAGAATCCAAATCCACCCCCATAAAGTCTAATGCTATTCCCCAGTACCTAGAAAAGATTGAATCCTCCAGGATAGGGAGTTGTTCAGTAAACTCCTTCAAGTATACATCCCCAGTCTCGGTCGATCCGGTAGCATGCCCATCTTCCCAAGCTTTTTTGTTGTTTTGAATGCGTTTCTCCTTCATCTCAGCCACCTGTCTCTGGCATTTGTCCAGGGTTATGGAGCACTGTTTGAATTTCTCAGCAGCTTCATTCAACTCTGCCTAGTAAACCTCTGACTTTCTCTTTGCCTCCTCCCTCGCATCAACTCTGGTTTTCTCAAGAAGTTCTTGCTGTTTGGTAAACCAGTGGTTTGCCTCCAGCTCGACCTTTTTTACCAAAGCTTTCTCAACCATCAACTCGCCAACTAGTTGAATAGATTTCTCCATTAACATTGCAATCTTCTCGTCCTTTTTCCCAATCCAGACTAGGCAATTGTTGTTCACGGCTTGCTCATTCTCATACTGAATGTGCAACTGTATGAGTTTCTTGTTCAGTACGACAACACATTGGATGGCCTGCATAATAATAAAGAGAAAGAGTAAGTAGAAGTTGTAAATATGAAGTCAAGTAAGATTATGTTGAGGGTTACCTTGAA
>NMUG010012690.1:0-10299 GCA_002855965.1 Monotropa hypopitys
CATTGTTAAAATAGTGAAATCGTAGTTGGAAATAAGCCTAAAAGTCTGAAATCTGTTCTATTTGCATACCGGCCAAGGCAAAGATGTGAAAAATCAAATGGTTGTTTCGTATTCGTGGGTTGGGATGCATATGGATCTGAAAATATATAGTTTCTGTAATATTTATGGTCAGATGTTATCTTCATACCGTGTGAAATATTTCGATTATGTTACTAATTGGTAACTTTGTTTTCAGGAGAGAATTCGAGGTGGTCAAATCCATCCTCGTCAAAGAAACCCGTCTAAAAGTTATCTGTGAGTGTGCTAGTTACTCTAAGTTCTGTGGATTTTTAGTAGTTTTTGTTATTTGTTCTAGTTGTTTTTCTGTACTTAAAACCTAGAATCTTGCTAGAATTGTACGCGACACTTCTGTATGTTCTAGAGGCATGATTAGTTCCCTGGAAAAATCCTGATTTCTGACATTCTGATATAAACGGTTGTCTGGTGATTTTAAAATCATGAAACAAATATGATTCTGTAAAATACTCGGTTCCTTTAATGGCTGGTGGAATGTTTCTGTGGTTCCTTTACGCTGTAATGGCTGGTGGAATGTGTTTTCTGGACATATTAATGTCATCTGCAAGTGGATCCCTTGCCCGTCTGTTATGCGCGCTAAGTTTGATATACTAACATAACAAGTGAAACATATACACATATGTTAAAAGTCTGTAGAAACGTATGCTAGGGTTCACATGTTACCCTCTGTACTTAGATTATTTTTCTGCCGTTCTCTGGTGTGCTCTGTTGATAGATCTTCTGTTGTTATATTCAGCCTGCTTAGTATAACTTGTTCTGTTTTGTTATAACTTTTAATATCTGCATCTATTTCAGTTTATTTTTATTTGAAGCAGTACTTCCAGTATCTAACACATTCCTGCACTTTGTATATGTATGGGCATTAGTCGAAGTACAGATTCTGATTAGCTGAGCAGTCTGGTCCACTACTTGGGAGATTAGCAGGAGGAGTTCTGTAGCTGCGCAGTCTGTTATTTAGTTGTTCTGTCTTTTACTTTTGGTTGCACTATAGTTGTTAGCAGAGTTTGTTTCTGTTTTGTTCTCTCGTTAATTACTTCTGTTTATTTGAGACTTGGTCAACATGTTTGCTGAGTTTTTATTATCTGTCAGCCAGTACTTTGGATATTCTGCAGTTTTATTTAATTAATCATGCATTTTCATTTAGAATATTTGTCTATTTCTGTCTCTGTCTCTGTATATCTGTCTCTTTTGTTTCTGTTTTTAGTAACGTTGCCGGGTCTGCTGGATCATTAAATTGGTTCTCGCGGGACGGGGCGTTACACTTGGATTGGGTTGGTTGGATGCTAGACTTGTGGTATATGTGTTGATGTGTGAATTTGTCACACCTATGTGGGAATTCGTCCCCTTGAAGTGAATTCGTCACTAGTATTGGGAAACTCGTTCCCTTAGATTGAATTCGTTAATCTCTTCAATTCACCTATTAATCAACCAACTAAAAGAACGTGATTGTGGTGTGTGGATGACCAAACGATATGGTCTTTGATGATTGTGAGTTGGTGCATCCCTCGTGGCACCTCGTAAATTCGGTGCATTCCTCGTGGCACCTCATGTGATAGTGCATCCCTCGTAGCACTTCGTGTGATAGTGCATCCCTCGTGGCACGTCGTGTGATGGTGCATCCCTCGTGGCACCTCGTGTGTTAGTGCATTCCTCATAGCACTTCGACGTGAGTTAGTCGGTCCTTGAATTCGTTGAGGCGACTATAAATCGATTCACAGTTTGATGGTTTTTTTGGTTGGTTCTTGAATTTGTTAAGACAACCCCAACTAGCCCAAGGTTTGACTGTAGTGCAGATCCTGGATTTGTATAGAAGGTCCCTTGTGGCCTTTTTATAACACTTGTTCCAAATCGGGAAGTCGAACAAACTAATATCAAGATAAATCAATTCACCAATGTGTACCTATATAGAAATGTATATAAAGGAATCAAATGGATAGTTGATATGCGATGTGGTTTGGTGGATTGTGGATATAAGCTAAGTCGTGGAATTAGCTATGGACTTGATGTGGTATTTGTCTTGGTATGCCATGGTTTGAAGTGATGTCGCTAGACACTAGTCGTGCCCTTGGGCATGTCTTACCTAGGGAGTTGTGGTAGTGGTGCCATGTTGAAATGTTGTGGTCAAGGTTAAAGTCCTTGGTCCTTCTGACCTATATCCTAGTGTACGTTGTCTAGTTGCGTGGATAAGGGGTACTTGGTAAAGAGAAGGCTTGACTTGTGTTATTATTAGTCTTGAAAAGATAGAAAGGCTTAGGTTTCTCCTTGTGTGTTTGTGTAGATGAAATACTTGTCTAGACTTGTGAGTCTTGGTTTGGTTAGTGACTTGGTAGTGGTGTTTAAGATTGTGTGAGAAATGACATGCTCGGGATTACATCATAGGGATTCATTATACTTGCACATGTCACCATAATTGCATTTGCACTTGATAGACGCATATTTGCTGGGTCTTTATGACTCAACCTTCTTTTTATAGTTTTATGCAGGTTTGCTTGGTTGGTATCTTGTAGCAGGGAGTTGGCTTTGGCTTGCTCCACTTTCCCTATCAGTGAGAAGCATTGCATTGTATCCCTTTCATATTCTATGTTGTATCATTGTAATAAAATCCCCTTCCCCTTTCTTACTTGTAGTTGAGTTTCAATTCAAATGTAAAAGGTTGTATGTATTTCAATTTCAAGCAAGTTCATATAAAGGGTTGTTTGTAATTCTATTTTAAGCATGTTTTATGTAAATGCTTTGTAAAGAGATATGTTTTGCAATTCACGGCCCCTTGTCTTATGGTTTGGTTAATGTGGTCTTGTAATTAATCATTCTTTATTTTAATTTAAAAAAAAATGGTTTGAAAATCTGGGGCGTGACAACTTGGTATCAGAGTTTTCGTTCGAAAACCTTGGAACTGTGGGAAAGATTTTTATCTCAATGGGTTCTTCATATGCTTTCTATGGAGTCATTTGTTTGTATTACATTCATTGAGAGTTGCATGGAATTAGTGTGCCCTTGAATGGCATTAGTATGCCCTTGTTTGAGGCATATGAGTTGATATTTGTTCTCGGATGAGTTTGGTTTTCGCTAGTGTATTGGAGGTTGTGCCTATGGATGTGTGTGCATGTTAAGTATGTGGTTTGTTTTCCTAGTATACAATATTGATTGATTCATAGTTCTTGTGTAGAAGTTTGTGAGCATAGTGCTATTGTAGTCCGTGTATTGAATGTGCTATTTGTATGCTTGCTAGGGCTTATCATCGCTAGTCTCTTTGGTTGTTAGGATGGTTAATTGTCAGAGAGGTCGTAGGATTCGTCAAGAGATCCCGATAGAAGATGTCTGTGAAGAGGAAAACGTTGAAGTGGGTCAAGAAGGAGTAGTGGATTTTAGATTGTTTGTGAGGC
Source organism: Monotropa hypopitys (assembly GCA_002855965.1). Lineage (NCBI taxonomy): Eukaryota > Viridiplantae > Streptophyta > Magnoliopsida > Ericales > Ericaceae > Monotropa > Monotropa hypopitys. Next base: position 3,459 of record NMUG010012690.1, read on the forward strand.
AGCTTGCCGAGGCCATGGTTGAGGCCACCAGAGCAGTTCAAGCCCCCCAGGGCTAGGGGTGTTAGCCACATGATAGAGGCCTTGCAAGAATTCCGTGCTATGAAACCTCCTAGTTTCAATGGAGAGGGTGAGCCTATTGAGGCCAATAATTGGCTTTCCGGGATTTGTAAGTCATTGGACACCCTTCACATTGTTGAGGATGAGATACGAGTATCTTTTGCATCCTATTAGTTGGTCGGTGAAGCAGGAGAGTGGTGGAGTTCGATAGTTGAAGCCAAGAAAGATGCGCAGAGATTGGCCAGAGTTGCAAATCCGAAACTAGTTGAGGAGGATGCGGGTACCATTTCATAGGAGAAGTTTGTTTCTACCTTCGAGGACCAGTACTTTCCAGAATCTTTTCGCGAGCAGTTGCAGATGCAGTTTGAGTTGTTGTAGCAAGGTGACATGACGGTCTCCTAGTACGCGATCAAGTTTTAGTCTTTGTCTCGTTTTGCTCTAGAGTTAGTCAGTTCGGAGGATCGCAAGTGCAAGAGGTTCGAGCGGGGTCTTCGTCTCTCCATCCAAAGACTCATTGTTGGGCAGTGCATTCGTTCATTTGCCACCATGCTAGATCGTGCCAGGGCTATTGAGCCTCTTTGCAAGGAAGAAGATAAAGAAGTTAGAGTATGGGAGCCTCGTCGGCAGTCTTTTATCTCAAATTCTACGTCTTCTTCAGGCAGTCTTGGGAGGAAGTGGCTTAGAGATCATTTTTTATCTCGGAGTCAGCAGGGTTCTCAGTCCATCATCGGTGTTGGTGTTGCAGAAGAGCTACCCAAGAGCCACGTTGTTTGTCATCACTGTCATCAGGAAGGGCACTATTGGTCTCAGTGTTTCCAGGTTACTTATTTCGAATGCGGCCAGTCAGGGCATGTAGGAAGAATTTGCCCACTAAGGAGCGGCAGGCAAGGAGAGATGTCAGTTGGGCATCACTCGTCGGTTGGGCCAAGAGCTGAGTAGTTTTATCAAGGGAGTTAGAATCAGCAGTCTCGCCACTAGTCTTTCTCACCCAGTCCTCAGTTTGAGAGAGGAAACAGTTCCATAGGTGCAAGTCGGGCTTCGATTCAGAGGGGCAAGCAACCGGTGGACCAAATGACCCATGGTAGAGTGTACGCTATTGCTACAGCAAATCCGCAGCCGCCGGGTTCTCCGTCTTCGTAGACTTGTTTCTCGTTCATTTGTTTTAGTTGTGTGGTGTATCGATAAGATTGGAATCCCTTGTTGCATTTTGTTAGTAGCATCGTAAACTCGGTTGGACGTTATGCATTTTGTTTTGGATGTTGCTTCCCTTTGAGAACATCATTGTAGTAATCTTCTCGGTTGAGACTTTCGTTACCTAGTTGGGAGACTTCTTGTTGCAAGTTTCATATTCTCATACATCGTAAAATGATGCCACGATGATTTGAGTTGCGATCTCACTTCCATTTGAATTGTGGATGAGTTGTGTTGGTTCTCTTGTGCCACCTTATTTTTGTTGCGATGGCCAAGTTTGGTGTTTACTCTCCACTTGTTGATTGGTATGTCTTTCGGGACCGTTCTTGTCTTCTTGAAAATCCATATCCTTGTGCCCCAAGCGTTGGGTAGATTGTTAGATACATTGGGAACGAGTAATTGAGTCAGTTATTCTTACACCTTCAGTATGGAATCGACCGTGTGTGTGTGTGCTTCATTGGTTATGTGATAGAAGGATGCCCCTATAACTTAGGCTGAGAATAGTGTCTGACCGCCACCTCTCAAACTTGAATTGTAGTGGTCACTTGATTATTGCATTGGATGTGTGTGTGGGGATGTGTGTGTACCCATGGGTAGGGTGACGAAATTGCAAAATGTGTGTATGTGAGTTGTAAAATGATAGAGAAGTGTTGGCGATTATAAATCTGATTCATTTCTCAATATGAATATCATTGTGAGACGATTATTGGCTTCTAGTTCTTGAGGAGACAAATACCTTGTGGGAGCCTCTGCCCCATTGTACCTTTGACGAAATAAGTTCTTGTACCGGCGTGTCCCTTTTGTGTCGGCGTGTCCCTTTTGTGTCGGCGTGTCCACACCGTATCGGGAGTTGTCGCTTTTATTCTTTTGTGTGGCGCACGGGTTCTTTGCAAGTTTGATGTTCCTTGGTCGTGATCTTTACTCCTCTAACCTTAGTTAATTTTGGGGACGAAATTCTTTTAACGTGGTTGAGGTGTAACGACCCATAATTTAGAAATCACATTTCTGGAATTTAATTCACCGTTCTAATTGATTAATGGATTTAGTATGAATTCCTTGGCTTGGATTGATGATTAGAATTAGGCGTTGAACCCCTTCTCGGTTCATCCATATGGTTCATATTTGGTTCAGAGTGTTTCGGGGAAGTTCCGGGAGAGTTTGGCTTAGAAATATCATAACAGAAGGAGTTTGCATCGGTGCAGGATCTTGTTGCACCGGTGCATGATGTTTTATGGGCTTTGCATCAGTGAAATACCAATGCATAAAGCTCTTGTTGGGTTTGTAAAGGGTTGCATCGGTGCAGGTTCTTGGTGCATCGGTGCAGGCCCCTTTGTATCAGTGCACAACCAATGCAAAGTGCTTCGGTTTTGTTTTGAGTAAGGGTGTATCGGTGCAGGTAATGCGTGCACCGGTGCAGGTAATGCGTGCACCGGTGCAGGTCTGTCGTTTGACCTAGATTTGGGGAGGTTGCACTGATGCAGGTTTTGTGTGCACCGGTGCAACTGCTGTTCTGCAGACTTTCATTAAGGGCAGTTTTGTCATTTCAAGTAGGGGCTATATATATGATAGTTTGCACGATTTTGGGATCTTCCCCTTCATTTTTCCCTAGCTCTCTCTCTCTCTCTCTACCTCCATTGATGGCTCTCTCTCCCTTCTCTCTATGATATCTCCCTCTTCCAAAGCTCCAATGGAGCTAGGCCTTTGAAAAACATTGTTCCACTCGTCGAGATCTCTCTATCCATGAGCATATCTCCATGGGTTATCAAGACACCCTCACCTAGGGTTTTCTCCAAGCTTTGGACTTGAGGTAAATATGTCTCTATCTCGTATTGATGTGATTATGTTAGGCCATTAATTTGATTTACAAGATCGAAATCAAAGAGTTTCCTTAAAACCCATGTTTTGGAAATTATGAAGAAATTATGTTTGAATAAACAAAATTGGTGACATCCTTGCATGGGAATTGGGAGTTTATGGTGGATATGAGGATGTTAGGTTGTCAATTTTGTACCTAGGACTTATAATTGAATTATTGGTCATTGATGGAAATTTGGGGGTTTGTCGTAGGTGTTTAAATTAGTGGAATTGAGCGGTGATCTTGTGTCTGCTAGGTGTTTGAGAGAATGCCCGAGGGGCTTACGAGTAAAATTCATGGTTTCCTAGAGTTGTTGAATCTTGGTTAGGCCCTTGTGTGTGGCCTTGGATAGATTTGGGAGATCTTACTTAGGCCCTTGTGTGTGGCCTTAAGCTTATGAGTGACAATTGGATGTCAGATTAGGTGTCCTTGGTGACTAGGACCCTTGTGTGCACTTGTACACTCTAGGTGTTTGGTGAAACGCCGTGGTGAATGGAAATGTGTATCAATATGGGAACTCGTCACACTTGGATTGGGAATTTGTCCCTACAATTAGTACCCTTGGATTGGGTTGGTTGGATGCTAGACTTGTGGTATATGTGTTGATGTGTGAATTCATCACACCTAGGTGGGAATTCGTCCCCTTGAAGTGAATTCGTCACTAGTATTGAGAAAATCATTCCCTTAGATTGAATTCGTCAATTTTGTCAATTCACCTATTAATCAACCAACTAAAAGAACGTGATTGTGGTGTGTGGATGACCAAACGATGTGGTCTTTGATGATTGTGAGTTGGTGCATCCCTCGTGGTACCTCGTAAATTCGGTGCATTCCTCGTAACACCTTGTGTGATAATGCATCCCTCGTGGCACTTTGTATGATAGTGCATCCCTCGTGGCACTTCGTATGATGGTGCATCGCTCGTGGCACCTCGTGTGTTAGTGCATTCCTCGTGGCACTTCGATGTGAGTTAGTCGGTCCTTGAATTCGTTGAGGCAACTATAAATCGATTCCCGGTTTGATGGTTTTTCTTGGTTGGTTCTTGAATTTGTTGAGACAACCCCAACTAGCCCAAGGTTTGACTGTAGGGCCGATCCTGGATTTGTCTAGGAGATCCCTTGTGGACTTTTTCTAACACTTGTTCCAAATCGGGAAGTCGAACAAACTAATATCAAGATAAATCAATTCAACAATGTGTACCTATATAGAAATGTATATAGAGGAATCAAATGGATAGTTGATATGCGATGTGGTTTGGTGGATTGTGGATATAAGCTAAGTCGTGGAATTAGCTATGGACTTGATGTGGTATTTGGCTTGGTATGCCATGGTTTGAAGTGATGTCGCTAGACACTAGTCGTGCCTTTGGGCATGTCTTACCTAGGGAGTTGTGGTAGTGGTGCCATGTTGAAATGTTGTGGTCAAGGTTAAAGTCCTTGGTCCTTACGACTTATATCCTAGTGTACGTTGTCTAGTTGCGTGGATAAGGGGTACTTGGTAAAGAGAAGGCTTGACTTGTGTTATTATTAGTCTTGAAAAGATAGAAAGGCTTGGGTTTCTCCTTGTGTGTTTGTGTAGATGAAACACTTGTCTAGACTTGTGAGTCTTGGTTTGGTTAGTGACTTGGTAGTGGTGTTTGAGATTGTGTGAGAAATGGCATGCTTGGCATTACATCATAGGGATTTATACCACTTGCACATGTCACCATAATTACATTTGCACTTGATAGACGCATATTTGCTGGGTCTTTATGACTCAACCTTCTTTTTATAGTTTCTTGCAGGTTTGCTTGGTTGGTAGCTTGTAGCAGGGAGTTGTCTTTGGCTTGCTCCACTTTCCCTATCAGTGAGAAGCATTGCATTGTATCCCTTTCATATTCTATGTTGTATCATTGTAATAAAATCCCCTTCCCCTTTCTTACTTGTAGTTGAGTTTCAATTTAAATGTAAAAGGTTGTATGTATTTCAATTTCAAGCAAGTTCATGTAAAGGGTTGTTTGTAATTCTATTTTAAGCATGTTTTATGTAAATGCTTTGTAAAGAGATATATTTTGCAATTCACGGCCTCTTGTCTTGCGGTTTGGTTAATGTGGTCTTGTAATTAATCATTTGGTTAATGTGGTCTTGTAATTAATCATTCTTTATTTCTATTTAAAAAAAATGGTTTGAAAATCTGGGGCGTGACACATCTTATTAAAAGCATGCTCAGGGTTATTCCATATTACCCTACAACTCGGCCTAACAGCTTATGAAAAGCATACCCAGGGTTATTATATATTTCTCTTCTTTTATTCATATTACCATACACTCAGCCTAACATCTTATCAAAAGCATGCCCAGAGTTATTCCACTTTACATTGATTATCGCTTTTAAATGCACTTTCCATTTCTCAATTATATCCACGTGATATCCATACGAATTGATAAAGTAAACATATATCATTGAATGTATATCATTGAATGTAAAGTAAAGTAAACCCAATTATTCATTTCGTACCATATATCATTGAATGTAAAGTAAACCCAATTATTCATGATTCCACAAATCTTCAACAAGTACATAATTGAGCATACATCGAAACCAAAGTCAAGAGATTCAAATATTCATGCTTGCACTTAGGTTTATCAATCAAAGTATGTAAGAAAACATGTGAACACATAGACGCATATGTCAAAGAATATATATGTAAAGGTATCAACACACTCGCCAAAGGTGTGAAATTGCCGAACAAGATTACTTTGCGACTGTAGAAGGCCTCGACTCCTCACCTGTTCCAATAACACTATAATAGAGTGATATACTTCGTAAAATTCCAAGTATTGTGTAAGAATTCTAACACTTGTTTTTTCCATTTATTAAGACCCCTTAAGGACCTTAAAAACCCCAATACAACCTCTCAAACAAGACTAAACCAAACCCCAAGACAATACCTCAAATGAACCGAACATATCCAGGCATCCTCGTCCAAACGAGATAACCCTTTGTCCGGACGACCATCACCTTCATCCAGACAACCAAAGTCTTGGTCCGGACAAACCCTCTTAACTCAAACCTTCAAATTCTATGTTCCCCCGTCCGGACGGGCCCATCCCGTCATCCAGACGAACCTCTCAGAAAAACTACTGTTCGAGCAGTTTTCGAACATTACCTTCCCAAACTCTAATTACCCTCGATCAAACCTCCAAAATCTCGAAAATTATGCAACCTCGAGTGTTATAAACATCAACACTATTAACATACTTAAATCTAAGAATCAAAACCAATTATAACACCCTTAATTCAAGGTTTTAGGACTAGATCTAGGAATTTTCCTCAAAAATGGGATTAACACTAAATCCTTAATTTAACACTAATCTAATATAAAATGAAACAATGACATAGGTATACATGTACTCACTTGTGTTGGGAACAAGATTGGTGAAGAACTTTCCTTCCGATTCTCACCCGAACACATTCCTCAAGCAATTCTCCTTGCCTCCTTCTCTATCTCTCTAATACAAAGTGTTTAGGAAATGAACAAGTGATTAGGGTAGATACAATCCCTAATACAGATTTTGTCACGCCCCGGATTTTCAAACCATTTTTTTAAAACAATTTAAATAAAAGCAGGGGGAACAATACTTGTAGTATCTACACATTCCCTTCTGTTCTCATTACATTTACAGATACAAATGATACAATATGAATAGAAATGCGGAAGCTAGAGAAAATGCCAAACGGCTACAACTGTGCAGAACT
>NMUG010012691.1:0-10300 GCA_002855965.1 Monotropa hypopitys
TAATGCTAAAATTCAAAATTTTTAAAACAAGTGGGCTTAGTTACTAAAATGTGAAATTAAAAGGGGTAAAGTGTAATATTAATAAAAATTTTAAATAATAATAATATGAAATCAATCATGCATGCATTGTTCAAAATGCATGCCAATGTGAGAATCAATTCACTGTTTGTTTTTTGTGGGGTGTTTTTTTAAAAAAAATCTTTTAGTGCATGCATTAGGTAAAAAAATTTAATATGCAATCATTCATATTTGAGTGTGTGATGTGTGTATAAACGTGAGGAGTGTGTGCATTTGTTCGTGGAGAGAGAGAGAAGGTGGCAAGGGAGGGAGAAAAAAGAGAGGGCCTACGAGAGAGAGTACAATGAGAGAAGGGGTATAATATTCCAAACCAAATAAACCTTTAATTTAAGAAATAAAGATCGACTCTTGCAGAAAATCTCCAAATTCTCTTAACCTCGACACACCATCAAAATGCAAGGGCTCTTGCATATCGATATGCAATATCAGAGCACTTGCATATCGAAATGCAAGGCCTGAGACATATCGAAATGCAAGACCCCGAACCATTCTGATAACAACCAATAGATACAAACGAAGGGTTTACCTCAAAGATTTTACAAAAAAGATACCAAATGGGGGATTTTGGGATTTAAAATCAACCAAAATCAAATAAATGGAATTAAAATTCCAAGAAATCCTTTAATTAAATTCTCAACCGTTACAATCAAAGCCCAAGTTTGATAGAGTCGTCCATGATACTCAGTGCCATTAGCAAGGCCTGACAAATGCACATGCTAAGAATCAAAAAATTAATTTGTATAGTTAAAGGTCCCACAACCTTTTGAGTCTAGCTTTCATACCTAGCCAAATCTATCATACCTCAGAATATTGAAAATATTATGGAGAAGATCGGTGACTATCATTTTCCCTCAAATCATCATCTTCTTAGATGTTGACTCGGATAGAACTTCAATGCTAGTCAAATTTTCTAGAGACTACTAGACAACGAAAGATTTTTTTTGGAATAAAAACGAGACTACAAAAGAGGGTTATTCTTAAAATTTTTTACTGAATTTTCAAGAATTTGGAGGCTTGAGACTAGGGCTTCGAGACATCGATGATAGAGAATATGTCGGGCACATGTTTTGATGATCTCTCTATAATTGTCTTTTACTTTGTGTGTTTGATTAGAGATTTATCTTTTTTTCTAACTAGCATTATGTACTTAATTGCCTCATATATGCTCATATCCCCATTAGGTGCCCCATATGTCATTAGTTGAGTGACTTACATTGATGGCATGATTAGAATAAAATTGGATTGCATTGCCATTAAATTGAATTGGTTAAATATAATGCATGCTAGAAAGAGATGCATGCTAAATTATGAAGCTTTGAATTAAGATTGAAAACATGATAATGAAAGATGCATGCATTATGAAGTTTGTAAATGAATTTGAAAACACGTGCATTAGAATTAAGTTGAGATTGAAATTGGAATTACAAACATGCATGGATTGCATGTTAACATGAAGATTAAATGAATTGTATAAGAAATGAATTTACGATGAAAAGTAATTGAGTAAAGTTTGAATTAAAATGCTTGATTAATAAGGAAATTGGTTTTTAAAACAAAATTGAATTGTTTTTAAAAGAATGTTTTTTAAAAGCTTGTATTCCCGGTAATACACGCTTGTATTACCGATAGAAGAGATACCCCAACTCCCAATTCCCGAAAAAACAAAGAACATACTTCCGAAAGAACAAAGGTAAAAATGAAGAAAATGTGATTTTTTGGCTTACTGTGGTGCTATACCGGGCGCACGACCGGGCTGGACACCGGTGGCACCGGTGCCCGCGCCGGTGGAGCCGCCGATCTCGAACATATTGCAGAATTGAAAATTTTGAGTTTGTTGAAATTAAGGGTTAATTATTTGAATCGATTTATGAAAAATATTCTATGATGTTTATATTGAGTGTATAAACGATTTATTGTATAATTCGTGGCTTGAAATTGTGTCAAAATAATTAAAGATGAGTTGTTGCCTTCATTCCTTTTTTGAGCCCCATTTTTGTTCTGTGTCAAAAGAAATAGTATTGTCTTGTGTCATTGTTTAGGTCACCGTGCTGCTGCACCATGACATCAATTCAGACCTGTTGTACAAGCCTTGGGTCTCAGAATCGTTACAAAATATTTTTTGAAAGTCATTTTTCCATTGAGTTTGTATGTGTCTATAAGGTAAAGGGAGATACACTAAGTGTAGAAAACACAGACGAGAGAGACACAACTTAGACACAGCTGAGTGGGAAAAAGACATAGCATGTATTTCTCCTCCCAAACCACCACCACCTCAACTACATAGCCTCAACAGTGCTGATCATTCCGTGTGTGTGTAGAGGAGGAAGACACAACTGAGAGTAATCCTACTGAGTAAACCCTCCTCTCAGCCTCCTCCACTCCCAAGCCTACTGATATTATCCCTTGAGTATGAGTGAGTGTGTGTGTCTGCCAAAGGTTATTCACCAACACAAACTAGTCAACCACTTCTCTCCATAGCTACTGAGAAGAAATCAACAAGAGGAAGTGTGTCTAAGGGTTGCCAAGTCCTCTACTAAGCCTCACTGTTGGAAAGCCCTTGAGGAGGATATTCTTACTTGGATCAATAGCTTATTAGGTAACATCATTCTATCTCAAGTAGTGTAACTCTCACTTGTGCTTATTTTGATATTTACTTGGCCATTGTATGCTTACATGTTCATGATTAGATAGGCCAAATTTATATGTGAAAGTTTACATAGTCAAGTCTCATTTACTTACATTGTCTAGGCTAAAGCTTGAATAGTTCTAAGAACTTGTCCTTAGAATACTTTGTAGAAATATATTGAACTTGATTTGACGTGGCATAAAACAAAAGTTTCACCACTCCATACTTTATACTTTGTTAAAATATCATATTTAGATAGTGTGTGTTTTGAAAGAATAAGAAAAATAATCTTGGCATAAGTTGTATGTAAATATCTCTCACATGCTTAATTGGTTTGAACTTCATATTTGAGAGCATATAATTTCCTGCCTAGATTATCACCACATATTGCCTTAAAAGAAGTCCTAAACTACATTTGCTAGAAAGTCAACATAGTGGACTGATTTGATTCCTGTATACATCTCTTGTGCTTACTTGGTTATATACTTGCTAGAGAGAAGTCGAAGAAATATTACCTTGGTCAGAGGCCACATCAGACCAGCCTCAATGTTGATTTTCTAGACTCGGATAAGTACATCGAGGACGTCATGATAGTATTCAGAAAATTTTTCACCCCGGTGAGCCAGTTTTCTGTTCTATTTCGGCAGGGCATCCCCGATAAGCTTTGCTCCTTCGATTGTATTTATCCCAACTATTGAAATCTTCTAATCTTGTGCCTTCTTTTGCAGATAGTGGGCTTGTCGGCAACTTGAAGTTTGCAGCCGACGCAGACAGAGTCAAGAGGGTCTCAGAGCTTCTAAGTGCTCGACATTTGGCATCGACCTTACTCGGGTATACTCCAACGTATACTCATACCCTTGGTTCTCGGGTAGCTCCAGCCGAGGCCTCCAATACACATCCAACCGATACCTCTGACGCCCATCCGGAAGAGGACATGGGCCGACGCAAAGTTGCTGATCTGGAAGCCAAGGCTTTTGGTACTTCACCTACCGTAGTGGACACCGAGCCCATTGTGGCCATACTTAAGGAGGCATTGGCTGCTCGGCCCATGGCTCCCTCTACTACCGATGAGCTCAAGGAGGCTCGTGTTCAAAAGAAGGTGAGGAGGTCCGAGGATGTGACCCCCACCGAACACTCTGTTACTGCTGTGGAGAAAGCAGTCGTACCGGATCCTGCTACCGCCGAGACGACGGGGTCCTCCCAGAAGGTGGTGCCGAAGTGGGCACCCAATCTCAATTTTGAGGGCTATGAGTCCATTGAAACTGACACAGTGACGGAGAACCCCAATGTAGCAATGGTGCTACTCCAAGCCTTCACTCTACCGAGGGAGATGGAGCAGCTCCCCAAAGACGCCCGGACCTGCTTCCGGCAGATGATGTACCATGCCAGTCGGATAAGACTATTCATTTATTGCTTTCATATTCCATCTTTGGCTTTGGCACTGATGTCATGACCCTTGTATTTCTTGCAGATGATGGTTGCTGGGGCCGGCGTAGATCAACATATCTGCGATCTCCAGGCTTCTTCTCGCCTGGCGAAGAAAGAGGCCAAGGCCAGCTTGAAGAAACTCGAGGATGCTAAGATCTCTTCGACTGAACTAGCCGACAAAGCTAAGGCTCTTGAGGTTAGCATTGAAATCAAGGATGCCGAGCTGGCAGTCAGGGAAGCTCGCATTGCCGCCCAAGATGCTGAGATCTCCAAGATGAAGGCTGAAGTCGCATTGGCGAAGGCTGTGGCCGAGGCAGCACAAGCCGGACTGGAGGAGGCCAATAAGAAGATGGCTGATGAAGAGGAGGTGCATTACAACAAAGGCTTCGATAATGCTGAAGCTGAGTATCGCGGCCAGGTGAGCCGTTTGAAGGAAAGATTCTTCCGGAAGGACTGGGTCTGCGACATGGTATCAACTGGGGTGAAGGATGATGCCGAGTCAATCGATGTCATCCCTCCTCTGGCCTCCGCCGTAGGTGGAGCATGGTTGGTGCCGACAGTAGCTCCGATAGTTACTAGGGCCAAGCCTTCTACAACTGATCCGACCGTTCCTAAGGCTTGAAGACTATCTTTGCTTTTTGTTTATTTCTCTTTTTGTAGAGTAGTCCTCTATTTATTGAGACTTGGGAATTTTCCCGATTCACTCAATGTATACCATTTCATCTTTGCATCCCGTCCTTTATTGTCTATGGCCGGTTCTCCTATTATCATGTAAAACTTTTATCAATCCCAGATGAGTATTTTTATTTGCTTTGTCTGAATGGTTGCTTCTTTCATACTTGATGTTTATCCTTCTTCCCCCAGCCGAAGAAAATGTATTGCTGAGTCAAAAGCTTTGTCCTTGGCTTGGAAGCATATGCTAACTGTTATGCATGCAAGTTACTCTGGCCCTATGCCGAAATGATACTTGTACATTTTATAGATAAATTAAAACATGATGGTGGCTTTGGCAATTATGTCGAGGCAACACTTGTACATTTTTGGATAAGTGAAAATGGAAGGTTGCTTAGGCCATTCCACCAAAGAACTGAGCGCACATTTTATAGATGAATGACAACTGTAAGCTACTTCGGCAATGCCACCGAAGAAGTGTATGCATGTTTTATAGATGAACAGCAACTGAAAGCTACTTCGGCAATGCCACCGAAGAGCTGCATGCATATTTTATAGATAAACGGCAATTGTAAGCTACTTCGGCAATGTCACCGAAGAACTATATGCACATTTTATAGAAGAATGTCAACTGTAAGCTACTTCGGCAATGCCACCAAAGAGCTACGTGCACGTTTTATAGATGAATGACAATTGTAAGCTACTTTGGCAATACCACCGATCAAAAAGATAGGCAAAAAATATGACACGGAAGAAACTTTGAGAAGAATAACTTCATTGATTGGTAGGGGTCCTAGGCCAGATTACACGTTGGCTAATGATAATAACGCCTTAGGTTAGTAGCATTCCATGGCCTTGGTATTGGTATGCCGTCCAATTCTTCGAGTCGGTAAGCCCCAGCCCCTGCCTGGCCAACCACTCTGTACGGCCCTTCCCAGTTGGGGCCGAGCTTGTCGTCTGAACTCTTCTTCTTGTTGCTCAGAACCTTTCTAAGGACAAGGTCATCTATTTTAAAGGTCCTAGGCCGGACCGTTCGTAAAACATTCCTTGCCACTCCCTGTTGGTAGGACACTAGTCTAATCCTGGTAGAATCTCGTCTCTCTTCGGCCAAGTCTAGGTCCTTCTCCATTGTTGCGCTGTTGATGGCTTCATCAAATGCTTCAGTTTTGATGGTTGGTAGCCCGACTCCCGATGGGATGACTGCTTCCATGCCAAAGGCTAGTGGGAATTGGGTTTGCCCCGTAGAGCGTCGAGGAGTAGTTCGGTAGGCCCACAGAATACTGGAAAGCTTTTTGGCCCATCTTCCTTTTGCCTTGGGGGTAGTGGGGTGTTGAATTGTAAAACTTGATTCTGTGTTCGGCAAAGAAGCTTGTGAATAGCTCCCCCACAAACTGAGTGCCATTGTCTGAGATGAAGGCATATGAGTCACCGAAACGCGAGATAATATTCTTCTAAGCAAACCTTTTGATGTCCTTGTCCTCAATGGTGACTAGAGGCTCAGCCTCCACCCACTTGGAGAAGTAGTCAGTTGTAGTGATCAGAAATTTAAATCCTCTAGGAGCTGTAGGAAGCTTGCCGACAATGTCCAAGCCCTATTAAGCAAAGGGCCATGGACTAGTCAGTGGAGTGAGCTCATTGGCAGACTGTCTGATTATCGTAGAGAACCTCTGGCAAGCATTACACTTCTTGACGATCTTCTCTCCATCTTCCATCATCTTCGGCCACCAATAGTCCTGAGAAATGGCCCTGTGAGCAAGAGATCTTCCCCTCGAGTGGGCACCACATATGCCGGCATGAAGCTCCTATAGAACACCTTCCATCAACGTTGGATGGATGCACAAGAGGTACGACCCAGAGAATGATTGCCTATAGAGTTTGGAGTTTGGGCACAACCAGAACTGTGTCGACTTGTGAACAATGCGGTGGGCTTCCTCTTGTCCTCCGGTAGTGTGCCATCCTTCAGATAAGAAATGATAGGGTCCATCCAACTAGGACCATGTTGATGAAGTTGACCGAGGATGGCCTTGATGGGTCTATGCTTGGCTGATCCAAGCTCTAGATGCTAACTGTCCTCTGCTCCTTCACTCATGCTGTCGAGGCTATCCCTGTAAGTGCGTCGACATGTGCAATTTTCTCCCTGCCGACCTATCGAATTCAGACTTCCTTGAATAATGCTAGCTTTTCCTTTGCTTTCTGGACGTAGCTTCCCATTCGTTCGTCTCGTCACTCGTATTAACTATTGATTTGGTTTACTACGAGCTGAGAGTCATTGTACACTGTGAAGCTCTGGATTCCCAGCTCTTCGGCAGCACTGAGTCCGGCGATGAGGGATTCGTACTTGGCCTCATTATTGGGGGCACTAAAGTTGAGCCGAAGGGAATGCTCATGAATAATTCCTTCAGGTGAAGTGAGCACCACTCCAGCCCCGTTCCCTCGGTAGTTTAAAGCTCCATCCACGAATATCTTCCAAGAGCTATGGTATGGCAGTTGTCCTTTTTGGGTTTGAGCAGAGTTGTTTTCTTTGGCTGAGAGCTCCTCAGACCGAGGAGAGAATTCAGCTATGAAATTATCCAGGATATAGCCTTTTGTGACCAGCCTGGGATGGAACCTCACATCAAAGTTAGCGAGCTCGACATCCGACTTAGTGATTCTACCAGATAGATTGGTGCGTCTCAAGAGTGACCGGAGAGGGTATTCGGTCAACACAGTAATGGAGTGAGCCTAAAAGTAGGATGCAAGTTTCCTCGAAGAAATGACCAGTGCATAAGCAAGTTTTTTCAAGGGAAGGTACCTGGTTTCTACACTAATGAGGGACTTGCTTGAGAAGTAAACCGGGAGTTGCTCGGCACCTTCTTGCCGAACCAATGCTGAGATGACAACATGTGGAGATACTGCTAAGTAGAAATACAGCTCTTCCCCCTCCATTGGTTTGGCAAGGAGAGGAACTGAAGAAAGATGGGCTTTGAGGTGGCCGAAGGCCTCCTTGCATTGATCCATCCACTGAAAATGCCATCGGCTATTCACCTTTAGGACTTCATAGAATGGTCGGCATTTGTCTGATGCTCGGTTGATGAATCAGTTCAAAGCTGGTGCCATCCCTATCAGCTTATGAACTTCTTTGAGGGTCCTTGGGTCCTCTAACTTATGGATGTCTGAGATCTGGGAGGGTGGCTTCAATGCCTCGGCGAGTCACAAGGTAGCCCAGGAACTTCCCAGAACTGACCCCGAAGTCACATTTTGAAGCATTGAGCCGAAGCTTGTGCTTCTTCATGATGTCGAAAATATTCTACAGGTTAATCAGGTGGTCGGTTTCCACTTTGCTTTTTACCACCATGTCATCAATGTAGGCCTCCATGGTGTCCCTCAATTGAGAACTGAACATTTTGGTGATCATCCTATAGTATGTTATCATAGTATTTTTGAGGCCGAAGGGCATGACTTTGTAACAGAAAAGACCATAAGGAGTGATAAATGCAGTTTTTACCTGGTCTAGGCCGAACATGGCGATTTGATGATACCCCCGGTAAGCATCAATGAAGCTCATCCTGGGGTGTCTGGCCGTTGAGTCGACCAATTGATCAATCCTGGAGACTGGAAAGTTGTCCTTGGGGCAAGTCTCATTGAGATTGGTGTAGTCCACGCAGACCCTCTACTTGCCATTCTTCTTCTTGACTACCACTGTGTTGGCTAGCCAAGTGGGGTAATGAACCTCCATGATTGCCTGTGCTTCAGTCAGCCAGTCCACCTCTTCTATGACTGTGTCGGCATGAGCAGCTGCAGAGTGTCTAGCTTTCTGAACGACCATCTTGCATTCTGGCCAGACGTTGGGATGATGTCTGATGAAATTAGAATCTATCTATGGCATTTCATAGGGTGTCCAGGCAAATACCTCCATGTTGCTTTTGAGGAGGTTAACCATGTCTGATCGTTCAGCCTTTGTGAGAGAGGAACCGACCAGGAAGAAGTGCTCCGGATCGTCTGCGCTAAGAGGCACGGTCACAAGGTCCTCAACTGATTTTTCAGAGGCACTTGTACCAACATCCTCAAACACGGGCTAATCAAGGACCTCTACCCAGTACACCTGCTCAGGTGTAACCTTGCCTTTGACAGTGGCGATGTAGCACTGCTTGGCAGAAATTTGATCTTCCCGAAGCTCCTCCATGCCTAGGCTGCCAATAAATTTGATGACCTTGTGGTATGTGGAGGCCACACCCTTGATGCTATGGACCCAGGTTCGGCCCAGAATCGCATTGTAGGGCGATGTGACGTCAACCGAGCCGATCACTACTGGGATGTGGATTTTGCCGAGCAGACGGACAAAAGCCACGTTAAACCCCACCAACGGTACATCAGTTGGTTGCAAATTCTCAACTTTGTATCCCATCTTCTTAAACAGGGAATAGTAAATAACGTCGGCCAAGCTGCTGAGGTCAATGAAGATCCTTCGGACATTACACTCACCAATTTGCAAGGTAACGACCAAGGCATCCTCGTGAGGGTGCTGAACCCTCTCTAAGTCCTTATTTGAAAAAGTTATTGTGTACCTGGACTCTGACTTCTGCTTCTTTGGAACAGACTGGACCGAGAGAACCTCCTTCCCAGCTATTTGCTCCAGGTCTGACCGAAGCTTGGCTTCCTGCTGCTAATCCACCATGTTGTGGATGACGTTGATTGTCCGGAGCACTCGGTTCGGCTCCACTCGAGTTGCCTCGGTTCCGGTCTTCTCCATATTAATGTAAGGAACGAGGTGACCTGCTATCACCATCTCTTCCAGGAAGTCTTTGTAAGCTCTACAGTTAGTGGTTAGATGACCCTTCTCCCTGTGGTAGGAGCACCTAAACTTGTCATTGCCCTTCCTGGGGGCACCCAATCGCTTCTCAGGCCACCTGAAGAAGGACTTCTTCTCGATTTTGCGGAGGAGCATGAAGGGCAACTCTTTGAAAACGGTGGTGTGAGCCACGAACTCGTACGACTTGTATGTCTGAGGCTCCCCCGTTTGGACAGTGTTGGTTTCTTTCTTTCTGACCGAACTATTATTGGATGAGTCGTGGCCGGAGCACTGCTCGGTCTTACTTCTCTCCTCCTTGGCCTCCTCAAGTTTTGCATAGAGCTCAATTCTAGCCATGAGATCATTCATTATGGCCGAAGGGAACAACATCAAATCCTCGAACTCTCGGCTAGAGTGATCTAGGTGGAGCTTGGAGGATGTCACTGGAATTTTTTGATCATAGTCTTCAATCTCATTATAGAGGTCCCAATACCGGGCTGTGTATTGGAGCAGAGATTCTGACCTCGCTCGCCGAAGGCCGAGGAGGGAATCAATCTCCTTCTTTACTCTGGAGCTGGTGATGAATCGAGCTAGGAAGGCCGTTGAAAGATCTTTCCAGGAGGAGATGGACCCCACTAGCAAGCGGTCAAACCAAAGCAATCCAACCTCGCCTAGGATGGAAGGGAACACCTTACACATTAAGGCATCCTCCCCCGAGTAGAGGGACA
>NMUG010012692.1:0-10300 GCA_002855965.1 Monotropa hypopitys
GATCAAGTCCTGTCACAGTCACTGCCAAATCAGGACTCATGGAAGATGTTTGTCGACGGCGCATCCAATTGCCGAGGGAACGGAGCCGGAGTTGTCGTCATTTCCCCTGAGGGTGTCACTCACAAACATTCCCTCTGGCTCAACTTCAGCGCTTTCAACAATGAAGCAGAGTACGAAGCCCTATTGGCCATACTGAAGGCTGCCGAAGAGCTGGAGATTCAAAGCCTCAGCGTCTACAGCGACTCTCAGCTCATAGTCAACCAAATCAATGGCGACTATGATTGCCAAGACGAGCGGATGGAAATATATATGCAGAAATCCAAGGAGAGGCTGGGGCTGTTCCAACAATTCCAATTCTAGCAGGTCGGTAGGGAGCAAAATGCCCATGCCAATGCTTTAGCTGGGATAGCCTCAGTAGCAGAAGTTAAAGAGCAGAGGACAGTCAGCATCCAGAGCCTGGATCAACTGAGCATAGAAGTACCGAAGCAGCCAGCCATCTTCTTCATCATCCAGGGTCCCAATTGGATGGACCCCATCATCTTATTTTTGAAAGATGGCTCACTATCAGAAGACAAGGGGGAGGCCCACCGAATCGTCCACAAGTCAGCTCAGTTCTGGCTAGACCCTCAAGAGAAGCTATACAGACGGTCATTCTCAGGACCGTATCTCCTCTGTGTACATTCAACGTTGGTGGAAGGAGTACTGCAGGAACTCCATACCGGCAGCTGCGGAGCCCACACAGGGGGAAGATCTATTGCTCACCGGGCCATCTCGCAAGGGTATTGGTGGTCGAAGATGATGGAAGATGGGGAACAGATGATGAAGAAATGTGATGCCTGGCAGAGGTTCTCCCCAATCATCAGACAGTCTGCCGAGGAGCTTACACCGCTGACCGGTCTATGGCCTTTTGCTCAGTGGGGCCTGGACATCGTCGGCAAGCTCCCCACGACACCAAGAGGGTTCAAATTCTTGATCACGGCAACAGACTACTTCTCTAAGTGGGTGGAAGCCGAGCTATTGGTCACCATCAAAGACAAGGACGTTAAAAGGTTTTCCTGGAAAAACATCGTTCCCGCTTCGGCATCCCTTATGCCTTCATCTCCGACAACAGCACTCAGTTTATGGGGGAACTCTTTACCAATTTCTATGCCGAGCACAGAATCAAGTTCTATAACTCCACCCCCACTACCCACAAGGCAATAGGTAGGCCGAGGCATCCAATAAAATGATCGGTAGCGGCATCAAGAAAAGGCTCCAAGCAGCAAAAGGGAGATGGGCCGAAGAACTTCCCAGTGTCCTATGGGCCTACCGAACAACTCCTCAGCGCTCTACAGGGCAAACCCCATTCTCACTAGCCTTTGGCATGGAAGCAATCATCCCACTGGAGGCCGGACTTCCTACTATCAGAACTCAAGCCTTTGACGAGGCCACCAACAACGCAGCAATTGAGAAGGATCTAGACCTGATCGAAGAAAGAAGAAATTCAGCTAGGGTCAGATTAGCTTCTTACCAGCAAGGAGTGGCCAGGAACTTTGCACGAACGGTCCGACCTAAGGCCTTCAAGATTGACAATCTCGTTTTGAGGAAGGTCGTGGAAAACAAGAAGAAAAGCTCAGATGGCAAGCTCGGCCCAAATTGGGAGGGGCCGTACAAAGTGGTCGGCCATGTAGGGACCGGGACTTACCGGCTTGAAGAGTTAGACGGTAGATCAGTACCAAGGCCATGGAATGCCACTAACTTGTGATTGTACTACCACTAGCCGACATGTAATCTGGCCTAGGGCCCTCGATCAATGAAATCATTTCTTTAAAAATCCTTGTGTTCAGTTTTCTCTATCTCTTTCTTCGGTGCTATATTATCGAAGAAACTTACATGTTGCCATTCATCTATAAAACGTGCGTGCAACTCTTTGGCGCTATACCACCGAAGCACCTTACAGTTGCCGTTCACCTATAAAACATGCATGCCGCTCTTCGGTGCTATACCACCGAAGCAGCTTACAGTTGCCGTTTATCTGTAAAACGCGCGTGCAGCTCTTCCGCACTATACCACCAAAGCAGCTTACAGTTTCCGTTTATCTATAAAATGCACGTGCAGCTCTTTGGCGCTATACCACCGAAGCAGCTTACAATTGTCGTTCACCTATAAAATGCGCATGCCGCGCTTCGGCGCTATACCACCGAAGCAGCTTACAGTTGTCGTTCATCTACAAAGCGTATATACAGCACTTCGGCGACTATGCCGAAGAACCTTCAAAGTTAGCATTTATCTAAAAAATGTATAAGCATTGCTCCCGGCAGGAGCCGAAGCAACACACAGCTTGCAAACATTCAAAGTATACTGCCGAGCCAAGGTAAAAGCTTTGACTACTCAAACTCTTTTCCTCGGCTGGGGGAAGTAAGGGCACACATGACACAAGAAAGTGGTCGAACAGATAAGAAATGTAGAATAGAAATGCGAAAGTTCATTGATTGCGAAAAAGGACCGGCCACATGTCAGTCCGGTCCAAACAAAAAACAAAAAAAACAAAAGCAAAAGAAAGAAAAATATTGAAAGAGATCAGACGGTCGGCTCAGCAAGATTGGCAACAACAGAGCCAGTACTGACAGCCTCGGTCCCAGCGGCGAGATCAGCAACCTCAGTCTCAATGGAAGAAGGGGCCAGCGGAGCAGACCGAAGCCAAGCTCCACCCTTAGCCGACCTCATGGGGGGGATTTCCCCCACGGCTGAAGCATGATCTTCAGCCCCCATGGAGACCATGGCACAGACCCAGCCCTTCTGAAAGATCTTCTACTTAAGCCGACCCACCTGATTACGACACTGTATCGAGGCCTCATCAAAACCGCGGTTGTACCCCTCCTTGGCCTGACAACAGGTCACCCTCCTCAACCTCAACCTCAACTCCCTCATAAGAGAGCTTCGACACCCATATCTTCACCGCCCTCTGGGAAGATCCCGCCGTATCAACGGTCGCAGGATCAGGTACGACCTCCTTCTCTGCGGCAGCTGCAGAGTGTTCGACAGAAGGCGCGTCCTCAGACAGCCGGAGCTTCTTCTATGCCCGAGCCTTTTCTAGCCCAGCCAGGACCTCATCTGCTTTTCTCTGGCCCGCCGGCACCTCCTTGATAATGGCCACCAAGGGATCAGCATTCGTGACCTCAGTTTCGTCACCCATAAACTCTTCCTCGAGATCAATAACTCTTTTCGACCCCATCTCTTCTTTAGTTGGGGGAGGCAAGGACAGTTCGGCAGGATGAGCTTCGGAAGCTTCGGCAGGGACTGACCGAGGTCTCAAGGTGTGAGTATAAGATGGCGAATACCCAAGCAGTGAAGGAGCCGACTGACGAGTAGCTGAGAGCTCGCAGACTGCCTTGACCCTGTCGGCGTCGACTTGGTTCTTGTAATTAGAGAGATGATCGGAGTCTGCAAAAAGAAGGCAAGGTCAGAAAGCATCAGTATAAAGAAAAGGTACGATCAAAGAAATGATTGCATACATGGGGCACCCTTCCGAAAGGGAACGATGAGATCATCCTTCGGGTTGAAGAAATTGTTGGAGATAATCATAACGTCTTCGACGTATTTGTTTGAGTTCGACAAGCCTGTGATGAGGCCAGACATTCCGGGCCTCTAGCCCAGGTAGTACTTCTGTGACTTCTTATTGAAGCTGACGAAGTAGCAGCCGAAGACATCCTCGAATCTAAGTCGGTCTGCTCGGCGGAGGGTATCATTCATCTTTACCACCCCAACAGGATACAGAATGTGTTCACCGTCACTTGGGATGTTGTGATGCTGACCTCGCCGAAGAAGCGAGTCAGCCACGGGTGGAGCGGGAACCTAACTCCCCCCTCCACGACAGCAACAACAGGAATGTGCACGTAGTCCGGTCTCAGTTCTGTGTCGCCGACGGGAGCCAACACGATATTCACGTCGACAGGGATGTCCCATTATTCCCTGAACTCTCGAAGAAGGCTTGGGGAATCCACAGTTGCCTGAACTTCTCGGACCTTCTCTTCGGTGCCATTGTTGGATCTGAAAAGAACATAAACAACAGGGCACCGTTAGTCGGTCCGGCATCAACCTGCACAGTTAAGCACAGGGAGACCAGTTCAGATTGGCCTTTAGTGGTTGAGTGTTCATCTTCAACCTTGAAGCTCAGAAACTTGCAGAAAGCTTCCAGGCCACAAAAATGGCGAGGAAGATGAACCCCAACCAGAAAATGACGCAAAACGACAGAAAACAGAAAATATGGCAAATGATCGAAGAAAGAAGGGATTGGGACCTACCTGATAGTCAATCGGTGGCTAAAAAGCTCAAAAAAGGACGCCGGAATCTGGGCAGTAAGGTGGCCGAAAATTGCCTAAACTCGCCAGGAATCGCCTGGAGCTGGAGAGAGAGAAAGAGGCAAACGGGAGGATTGAAAACCCTAAGGACGCCTTATATAGGGGATGACCTAGGATTAAAAAAGGGTGACCGACCGAACTGCCTGAGCCAGTCACCATGCATCTTTCATCATTACAGTGCCTCGAAAATTATGCCGGCGCAGCTAAACCGACAGCGCGTGCGCACGGTGTCCCATCAGCCGTATGGCCAACCAACCACAGCGCGCCACATAGACTGACCAACTGCCATTTCTGGTACACACAAGCCAACAAAGCGACAGCTGTTGATGTGACGTCATGACAGACGCGCCGGCAGCGCAGAGAATGACATGTTAGCAAATTCAAACTGACGGTTCCATAAAGCTGTCAGGGGTCCAAGTTCCAAGACAATCCAGTGGTCCGACGCTCCTCTTCTTTGGCACCTGTACAACCCATCGACACTAAGTCAACCCCGCTTCGGCCAAGATGCCTGGCCAGATGGGTTGAGGGGCTATTATTGGGGGCCAAACCAATATGAGGTTGGAGCCACGACCTCCTCCAAGAGGACCACCACACAGGCCAGCTTTCAGGGGGGCGAGGAAAGTAGAGCCGCCATGAGGACCATTTCTGGGGTTCTCTCAGGTCAGGAGACTCACAGCCCAGAGGACGTACCTAGTCGAAGCAACAGGAAAGTGAGGTCACGCGACCGAATAGAGGTAAGGGCCGACGATGGGAGCTCCCTCGGGGTCACTTCTATGCAGAAGGTTCATTGCCTAGGGATAGCCCTGTCAACAGCCAGTTGCGCCGAGACATGTCCCTTCGTCCAAATAGGATAAATACCTCGTCTACAGCAAAGATTCCCTCATAGACAACATCCCGGGTTTTGCGCCCATAGCAGACATATGCCTGACACGAGGATCAACTTTTCCGCGATTCCCGCAGCATGTCAGGCACGCTTCATCAGCTTTTCTACCGCCCAATGCTGTCAGGCAGCACCGCGTGACATTGTCGGGGCCGACCTATCGGCCACATGCTCAGACGCACAGGTGGGACATGTGCACTGCCCCATGATGCAGCACATGAAGCACATTCGCACCGAAGCACGTGTCCCTCACTCTCCGATGGTTATATAAATAAAGAGGAGCATTCAATGCAGAGGTACATCTTCTCAGCCCAAGCTATGCCATTCTACTTTCTCTCTCTATAAATTCCTTGCTGACTTAGCCATCGGAGGGTCCACCAGCGACATTCGCCGGTAGCCTAACATTTCCTTCTTTTGCAGTCAGGTTTAGCCACTCATCTCCACCGCTAGCAATCGGGAACCACCGCTAGAAAGGCTTACCCCCCAACAATTTCTTACTGGAACGTTGGGTGTGTGGTTGAAAAAAAACCCTAGCTTGCCTTGACAGGCAAAGACATGAAGGGATTGTTCTTTGGTTGCTCATTCATCTCTTGAACTTAGAATAGTGAGGTTGTGCGAAGTTCTTCTGTTCCGAATTCTCACTCTTGTTTTGAACATCGTCACTCTTGTGCATCAACTCTAAGGAATGCCTCCTACATGTGGTTTTACCCTTGCAGAATTAAGACTGATTGTCCTTCCCTTCTCGTCTTGTGTTGGTCGATTGACCTAGAGGGTCCCTAGAACCCAGAATATCCTAAAAGGAGTGAGGCGAGTATGTGTGTGTCCTTCTAGTGTCTCCTCGTTGAGAGAGTATGGTAATGCAGTTGAGGCATGGTTTGTGATGGTGGTGTATTGGTGGATCAATGAGGTGAAATTCTATTTTGTGCAAATGTGTTGAGAGTTTCGGGTAGAAAATGTGTTTTCTTTTGGTCGACTGCACCGACCTATTTATATCTAGATATCTTTACTTTGTCATGACCGGGTGTGCATGTAGTCCATGTCATGTGGTGTAGGAATGACTAAGAATGATTGATTTGAGAAGGCGACTGGCCAGTGCATCTCAAAACGAACTTCCAGGAGTCATTCTTGTACCACACTAGGTGGGTGTGTGGGTTGGTTGTGTGTGAGGATTGATGCTTATTCAGAGTTATTAGCCAAGGATTGTCTCGAGTGAATTCAGTCTTAAATCTTATGTAAATATATATCTTTCGTAGCTATCGATGAGTGTGTGGAATAGTATGAGATGGTGGCTAAATTTAGCGGCTAGTGAGAGTCAGTAGATTAAATGGTCGACCTCGTTGGTGTGGATTTCTTAGTTTGGCTTGTTGGCTTGTATTCCTGATTGCAGAACGGTCCTAAGCCCCATCTTGCTTTTAAACTCGCAAGTTGCAAACTACTTTTCCTTGCCCATATCGTATCGTACCGTATCGGGGTGTCTATATCGTATCAGACTATTATTATCATATCAGTGTGTCCTGACTGTATCAAAATACATCCGTTTGACTTTGGATTTGAATTCTGAGGTTCCTATCCTATGTGTCATTATTGAGTACAAATGGTGTATCGTAATGCCTCTTGGTAGAGTTGTTGTCTCCTTCTTGATAAAACCATTCCCGGCATTGTCGACAAGAATTTCGGATGTTCATAGTGCTTTCTATGTGTCGATGTTGCGAACGTATGAACCAGATCCTTCATATGTGATCAATTGGAATAATGTGGAGTTGGAGGCCGACTCATTGTATGAAGAGCGATCCATTCGTGTCCTTGATTCTAGGGAACAAGTTTTGCGAGGCAAAACTATTCCTCTACTAAAAATTTTGTGGTCAAATCATGGCATAGAAGAATCCACTTGGGAACGAGAAGATGAAATGAGGGTTAAATACCTCGATATGTTTTGATCTTGTTGTATTTCTCTTTCCTTGTATCTTATCTTGTTGTAGTTCTCCTTGGTGTTGTCTCCCTTTTGCTTCTACCTTATGTAAATTTCGAGGACGAAATTCTTTTTAAGAGGTATAAGATGTAAGAGTTGATAATTTATTGAATCGAATTTAGAAATCTTAATTCTATTCTATGAATTTTGATTGATTTTAATCTCAAAATCTTATTTTGATAATGGATGTGGTTGATCATAGAATGTGGTAGGAAATTCAATTGCAAATCCAACGTAACTTGAATCGTTCAAATCGGAGTTCGGACGAAGAAATTAGGTCCAAAACACTCCCATTGCATTTTTGAGGCTTGCCCTTGGCATTGGACCAGAGAGCCCAGATATCGGTATCTTGGCTTTCCAAGATACCGGTATCCGGCATTGCGGTATCTTGGCCCCTTCTCTCCCGGGATACCGGTTTCTGAGGCAAGACTGGAAGGTCCTCTAGAGGACCCAGATATCGGTATATGGGATTTCTAAGATATCGGTATCTGGGGTCGTTGTCCGAAAATCGGGGAACTCTTTAGTGGTGTTTTGGTCATTTCCATTTCATTTTAACTCACCCTATATGCGTGTTAGAACCCAAATTTCTTCCAGAACACTAAGTCTCACTCTCTCTACTTCCTAACTCTTCTCCCCTCTCAAATCCTCTCACTTCTCTTTTCAATCCAAGGATTTGGGTCGAGTTTTTAAAGAAACCTCAAGCATTAATCGTATAGACGGCTCTCTCCTCTCCACATTGACATATGTGGTAGCCGGACCTTAGCTCTAAGGGGTCGGATCTGGCACAGGCCCGGATCCCACTCCGGACCTCTCATATCTATTGGTATCATTGTTCTCACAGCCCTTCGCTAGGTCCCTATATCGTTCGACAACCCCCATCGGCAAGGCGCTCCGGCAATATGGGTCGGCCAAACTAAGTTGACTTCTCTGGCTACTACACTGGTCGGTAGAGCGCCAGTCACCAGTCTTGTGATAAAATATCACTCCTGGTCGACCGACTCATAGCAGAAGGAGCATCCCTACGGCCTAGCCTCCGGCAAATGAGCACCAAGCCCATCTTCCTTTTAGGTCCCCCATCTGTACGGTTAGCCCGACCCACCAACTGCACCGGCCCACTCGGGCCTGTCACGTGCACCACTCGGGCCTGTCACGTGCACCACTCGGGCCTCACACCGCACAGGGGAGCCCATAACGTATGGCCCATGCACCAGTTCAAAACCTAAAGAGCATCAATTCCTATAAATACCTCATGAGGGTACTGTTTATGGGGATCTGCTCCCCGACTGCCAAATGTTTGACCTCTTTTGCTTTTTGTTTCCTTCTTCAAACAGAAACTAACTTAAGCTTCGGAGGCCCCGTCGGCCACAACCGACCGGCGGGCACTAAACCTTGTTTTGCAAGAGCCCAACAGGTGGATCCCTTTTTACCTTTGTAGGGACCCACACAAACCGTCGGCCTCAGCAACGATCCTTCGAGTCCGTATTGTGCCCGAACGCCTGCATCCGAAGACCCAGTCATCAGGGAAGCCACACTTGAAGAACCTGCCACCACAATTGGCGTTCACGGTGGGACGTATCCCTTTGAACCTTTGGTGGTAACTCTAACTTCTCTTAAGCTTTCCTAACCTATGGGAACCGAACACCCGAACCTGATGGTCAACACCGATCTCTCCACATTTCCTCCACCTCCTCCTCCGGCAGCTGCCCCTCACCAGTCTGTAAGAATACTTGACCCTGCTGTTGGCCTCACCTTAGCTGGTCCCAGCTCTGATGTGACTGTCATCATGGATCGAATAATGAGGGAGAAGAATGCAGAGATTGCCCTTCTAAAGGAACAGGTTGCCAGACTTACCCAGCCGACTCCACGAGCGACATCCGCAACGTCGAAGTCTGAGGAGAGAAGCCGCCACAGACCAGGGAAGGAGAAGGTTGGGGCTGACCCCCCTCGTCAGTCGGAAAGGGAGCATCTGGGAGACTTTGAGCTGCTGGGGACTGGATAGACCACTCCAAGTGCCCGAACATTGGCAGCATCTGATGGAACACTATATGTTTATGACCATGGAATCTTTATTCCCGTTAGGCTGAAGAAACATGACCGAGCCCCCCAGAGTCCGGAAAGAGATCGTCGGCACAGGCATAGGTGTCATGCTTCCTGCTCACCTCACAGAGACGACCGAGCCGAGCACGTCGGCATAGAAGGAGCCAGACACCGGAGACTGCTCCATCAAATGCCTACCGCGACGTGGATCCAAGACTTGGGCAGCTCAGTGCCACTCCTTATTCACGAACAATCAAGTCGGCGACTATTCCGGTCGGATTCCACCTGCCCAAATTTGCCAGCTATGAACCCAAAACTGATGCTTATACTCATCTTATTTACTTCCGACAGGTAATGTCCCTCTATACCTCTGATAAGGCCGTCATGTGTAAGGTCTTCTAAACGAGCCTGGGAACTCAGGGTTCCATATGGTTTAACAAGCTGCCAAGAAGATCCATCCTCCGGATGATATAGAGGATCTCATGCAAAAGGTGGATAAATATTGCTAGCTAGAGGACCTCTTAGCCGACCGCACATCCCATCAATCATCCGGTCGACCTAATCAATCCCCTAGCACAGCTCCTCGCTGGCAGATAAACATGGTAAAAGCAGGCGATATCCGAAGGCCTAGGCCAGAGGATTATGTGGATGAAGTCACCGTCTTTTTGGAGCCCACCTACATGGTCTACAAATAGATCAGGGACATACCGTTCTGCAGGCACCCGGACCAAAAAATGGACACGGAGGCTAATTATGCCGGATGCGCATTCTGCACCTATCAAGGTAGAAGGGGCATTACACGAACTCCTGCCAGCCGTTCAAAGCTTATATGGAACTCCTGGTCTGGCAAGATCACCTCGATCGGTGGATTGACAGACCGAAGATCCAAGAATTGGTCAGGCAAGCAAGGCCACCCGCCACAGAAGAAGATAATGTCCCACTTATTCCATGAGAGACAAAATTAATCCCTGGACAATTGTAAAGGACCACTTCCTCTATCAAATGAAAACGTTTATTATATTAAATGTTTGTTTTGGCTTGCGGGTAATGACAGGTCTTGCAAAAAGTCCGGTT
>NMUG010012693.1:0-10300 GCA_002855965.1 Monotropa hypopitys
GCCATCCAGATACAGTCAGTTGAATTTCTCATTACATCACAGAACAGTACAAAGTAGAAATACAAAAGAGGTACAAGAGCGGAAGTGAAGTACAAGTACTGGCCTACTACAACTGCTACAGTAAAAAGAAAGAACTACAAATACAAGAAAAGTAACTGAAACTGGAGTAACAAAGCCCAAGTAAATCTAGTAGCTGACTCGAACTCCAAATCACCAAGTCCTCGTAGTCCTGCAACACAGAACTAGAAAAAGAGAAAAAGAAGGGTCTGAGCAAACCACAGCTCAGTGAGAAAACCCCTAACTACTACCAAGCATGCATATGCGGTGCGTGCCTACGTGTCCACAAGCAAACGTACAGAAGCAGTAAAGAACCCAAAGTGGCCAAGTAACCCAAACAATACGTGATTCAAATATAATCCGATCTACAATGGACATAGGCGCGTTATCAACAAATACGCGTAATTGAGTCCTCTAGATTAAGTGAGTGTAAGGGGAGAGCCTCCTAAATCCAACCAACGCGAACTCTACAATACTCGACCAACCTCACTACTAATACACTATTACCCAAGGTATCTATCAAAGAACCCGAACGAAAACACCGTCACAACATCGCTTACTACTTCATCTCAAGAGCCTCACTAATAGTACACACTGTTAAAGATTGGATTCACACATTGCTGTGAGATATTGGAGGTATTCTTTTCTTTCATTTCCTTCCTTTCTTTTCATTGCTTCATATCATGGATAAACCACGGAATCCCTAGCCATGCGCATTCCGGGTTATCCTAACATTCTCATGTATTATGTTTCCGAAGTATAACGTTGATAGGGTTGGTCCGGTATGGTAGCTCGGTAACAAATCATCCTTTCCTATCCATCATTCCCCAAGTAATGTTGGGAGGGCTACGCTACCCCCATTGTGCACAATGTCGTGGATGGCGCGACCATCCGGCATTCCGAAACCATGCGAATGCCTTCAATTCTAATTCCCATATCATCGTTACTAATTACGCCATTCTGAAACCACGCAAATGGATTTTATTTTATAATACCTCACCATTCCGAACCACGCGAATTTGTTTTATTTTATAATACCTCACCATTCCGAAACCACGCGAATGGATTTTATTTTATAATACCTCACCATTCCGAAACTACGCGAATGAGTTTTATTTTTAACAGCATACCATTCCGAAACCACGCGAATGAGTTTAATTATAATTCGATGCATGGGTCACCATCCCAATTCGATTATGTTCCATTTAGTCCACATTTTCGTAAATTCATTCGATCACATTCTATTTCAACACTCACCCTTGACAAGCTCAAGGGAGACCAACGAGTATAAGGGTACATACGACCGCGACCACACTATAGGAGAATCCATACTAACTTGGAGAAGTCACCACAATAACCAAGAGGTCCAACTAAACCAAATTTGACTCCGATGGTTCACTTAGGACTTTTCTCGAACACTCGGTGTCCCATAGACTCTAAGGGACTTATTGTGATTCTCAAAACTCA
Organism: Monotropa hypopitys; assembly: GCA_002855965.1. Taxonomy (NCBI): domain Eukaryota; kingdom Viridiplantae; phylum Streptophyta; class Magnoliopsida; order Ericales; family Ericaceae; genus Monotropa; species Monotropa hypopitys. The sequence continues at coordinate 1,525 of NMUG010012693.1, forward strand.
ACATACCCAATTACTCTACACACAAGTCCTACGAACATCCTAACATCACTATTTTATGACTCTAAAAACTCAACAACCCCAATTAATTATTCATTCAAATCCTACAACCATCCCAACATCAATGTTTGCCCAAAACCCAATCCAAGCTTCACACGGGAATTTTATCGAACACGTGGTGAGCATAAGTCTCTAGGGACATCCACCATCTCAACAATCTCTCTACTCACTCTCCGATCACCACCCAAAGCATGGAGTATGAACCTAGACTAACCCTAGGTCATAAAATCAAATTGATGCCCAATGAGTACAAAATAAAATCTATGTACACACACACACACACTAGATAGTAGAGAGGAGTTTACCTACCGGAGAGTCGTCGGAGTTCCAAGGTTGCCGGAGGAACATCCTCAACACCGCCACAATCCAAACACGTCATTGTGTAGATCGCCTCAAGCTCTCCAAGGTTATTGAAGATCAAATCTTCAAATGAGTGATGGATTTGAGTGGAGAGAGGAGAGAGGGGAGAGGTTTTAGGGTTTTAGAGAGAGGGGGAGGCGATTTTCGGCGAGAGGGATGAGAGAAATGAAGTAATGGGACGAGAACCTCATAACCCGACATTTAAAACGCAACAGTCAGCCGTGCCGTCCGGACGAGGATCCCGTCGTCCGGACGGGACCTCCTGAAGCACAACCATGGACTTGCTGCATCCTCGTTCGGATGGGACCAACCCTGGTCCGGACGAGCCACCAACAAACGGCCCGAAACGACTCCGAACCACTTCCTAACCTTCCCGACGCAACCCCGGACATCTCCTCAATGCTCTAGACCTCGCATAATCGTCCTAAGGGCACGTCGTGACTTTCCTCGAAGCCATGAACGTCAATGACGATCAAACTAACGATTTGCGGACTTATCGAAACACATCGTCAATGCCCGAATCACATGCCGAGGAAAGAGATCCATACCGAGAGGTCAAAACCAATTCAAAACTCCCCGAGATATATTCCAAAACCAAAGAATTGAATTTAAAAGACTTTGGAAATTCAAGTCGTTACATGCAATGCAAGAAGGCTTACCGAAGGTCAGCGCACACTGCAGGAGACAAAACCGAGTTTGAAACCTAAAAAAACACTCCCAAAATAGATCTGAATAAAAAAAAAACTCCGTCGGAGTGGACGCCGATGATCGACGAGAGTGATGGTGGACGGAATCAATCGTTTACCAGCAACGAACGGAGAACTGGACAATGTACGAACACCTCAAACACTCCTACGACAAAAATGACAGCCAGAGAAGCGACGATCGGAGAAGTGACGATCGGAGAAGCGATGGCCGGAAAAGCGACGGCTAGGGGTCGCTGGAGGACGGCGACAGTGATGGGGTTCGCGCGATCGCGATCTGGACGAGAACTCACTGAGTTCCGACATGAGGGCTGGCGACTGAGGTTGACGGCGAGGCTGATGGCTGAGGGTTCGACGACGAGGCTGGTGGCTGGGCGTCAATGCCGGAGACCAGCGATGTGGTCGGAAAAAAATGAGCAACGACGACGGTTAGGGTTTGAGCGAATGCTCTGATACCATGTTCAAAGAGAGAACATATTTTGTTTCCCCTTCATTCATTACTGTTTAACAAATACAGAAAAGGGAAAAAAGAGAAAAAAATAAATACACAAGGGCCCCTTTTAATTCCTAACTATTTACACAACACCTATAACTTAACACGAACCACCTCAACATATCCTTTTATCACATCTTTTCTCTCTAAGGACCGCCATATAATGTCTCTAGACATAAATCCGAAGTGATTTTCTGATACCGTTATCAACATTATTAGTCGATGCTAAATAACTATTTTCCACATTTTCTTGTGATATTTTTCTAATTGTGATTCTACTTATCGGCTAATATTTTTTCCATGTTTTATAATGCAACACTCAATAGGTATTTTGTGCTCTCATACTTGAATACTTTGCTTTGCCAACTGGAAATGGTTCTGGTACTCTTTTTGGTTGGGGTGGAGACGTGCAGTCTGCTCTAATAGCTTTAAAGTTACTATTAGGCCTGAAAATACTCGTGATTAAAATGTTCAAAAATGCTCAAATCATAGTCGAAGCCCGATATTTGCTGCTTGTTTATGATTCAGTCAATCAATGCATTCTGACTAACTTAGAAGGTGCACTCATTCAGGAGTGGCTTCAGCAGCATGGTCCATTCGATGCAGTCATAGATGGTGCAAATGTGGGGCTTATCAATCAACATGATTTGAACTTTTCCCAGGTAACAGGGTTGCTCATCACTAGGTTTAGCAGGATTATCTCTTCCTCTTAAGTTGGAATCACATGGATAGCTAGGGTTCTTACTTGTCTCTTTTGGTCGTAGCTTAATTATGTTGTAAAGCAGTTGCGACAAATTAGCCCGTCAAAGAGACTACCACTTGTTGTGTTGCACAGAAGTCGTGTTACTGGTGGTCCAGCCCAGTATGATAAGTATAAGAAGCTGATAGAGAGTTGGAAAAAATCAGGCGCACTCTATGCTACTCCTCCCGGTTCAAATGATGATTGGTGAGATCTCTTTTCTTCTTGAAATGTACATTGGGTTAGGCTATTGTTCCTAAAATGATCTCTGTTGATCATGAAAATTATTTTTCTTCATTTGCATTCTCTCTCTCGCACGGCATTTATAGGTTCATAGAATATCATCAATTTATGACCTATGACATACTTACAGTACATGGGCTAACTATGTTACATGGAATGTGGATTGTTTTGGCACGAGAACGGGAAGGGGAATCTGATGCTATTCATATAGAACACATTTTTTGGAGCAATTATTACCTATTTTTTGTAATTTGTTTTTCCCAAGCTCAGATCTCACATGTATTCTGACTAAAATCAGATGTCACTTTGGAAAGAATATATTCACAGGCAAATTAAACTATCTTCTCGCTGTGATCTTTACATCTCTTTGTTTTCAGGTACTGGCTCTTTGTCGCTGTTAGTTGTAATTGTTTACTGGTGACAAATGATGAGATGAGGGATCACCTGTTCCAACTGCTAGGGACTAGTTTTTTCCCAAGATGGAAAGAGAGACACCAGGTATTGTCTCTTCTGTAATTAAGTTTGGATAATATGTTCCAGTATGGAAGAAAATCTTGTCACTGTTGATAGAACACGGATCCAACTTGTCAATGTTGATAGAACGCGGATCCAACTTATCAATGTTGATAGAATGCTGATTGAACGTTGATCGAACTTGTCAATGCTGATAGAACCCGAATCCTCCCATGAGATCTTCACATGAGGAGAAATGGGGCCTCAACAGTCCCATTTTGGTGATCCGAGCAGTTCGTTTTCTTATGTTTAAATTACTCGCGTAAAATAATCAGGCTATGTATAAATTATTCATGCCAGGAAACAAGGAAACAAAGAGAGACCAAATTCTCTAGCCACCAGCCACTAGTTTGATTTCCTTGCGTAGTCCAGTACGATGTCATTATAAGTGTAAATTATGTCTCCTAACAATTAAAACAAATAAAAGTTGTGCTTATTTGTTCATGCGCATTACCTTAAACATCACTATTCAGTATTCACGAGTAAAAGAAGGTATTTTGCCTCTGGTGACAATTGGTAGGTTCGCTTGGCGATTTCAAACGGTAGACCTGAACTTCGCATGCCTCCACCTTATTCGATTCTCATTCAGGTGAGCCTTGCAAGTTTCAACCAATTGATAAATCTTTGTTTTCTGTTTGTACTACGTATCTTATTTTTGCATGACTGGCTAATGGTACATATGTGGAGGTGTGAAAATGTAGGAATCGGAACAGGGCAGTTGGCATGTACCTACTGTTGTCGGTGATGATCTCGAGACCCCAAGGCAGTGGATCTGCTCCACCAGGATGAGGGACACATCATCACGATTCACGCCGTCTTTAAGTTGTACATTTTCATCATCTTCCAGTATTCAGGGATGGAGAGGGACTGTAATTTAGTTCTTTGAGGCTTCTGTTTTCCTTTTCATTTGCATTGAGAATTAGTTATTCAAAATATACGAGGTCAATTGGGCTTCTCTAGTTTTATTTATCCTATTTATGGTTATTGTGAAACGACGATTCTCTCTCTGTGTGTGTGTGCGAACACACCAGCTCGTGTGTGTGTGTGTGCATGCCGGAATTCTGTATAGTACGCGATTTCAGGGAATTTTACAATGCAAATTATTGACTGGAGCCTGGAATCGCAATTAGTTGCTCACTACGTTGTAGTTACTGGATGTACTTGTTGCCAATTGCTGTGTTTGCACTTCTACTTAATGAAAATTAGGCTTCATTTAGACTAAATTATTTTTGTTAAAATAGTGGGTATTAATTGATTTTTTGCAATTTTCAACATTTTATTGTTATTTTTCTCGATAAGAGAAATCAAAAAATATAGACTGAAAATGTCCTTTTAAAAAAACAATTTCCCAAAATTTTTGGGGTGTTCTGGTAATAATTTTTACGCTGTAGATTTCTTTGATCAAAATGAATGGCTAATCCAAAAAATTGACAGAAATTTGAAACAAATTGAGAGATAATAATAAAGACAATGACTTGCACTTTGTAAATTATAAATTCCTATTAAGTTAAAAAAATCTCCATTATTAAGGATAGAGGTGTAAACATTCCTGTTTAAACGTTGTTTCTAATGATACTGTACATTTTGATTTGAATATTTTGCAAACCAAATTGAAATACTTTAGTTTGGTTTAATTTCCACACCTAGTTAAGGATGACAATAAAATAATTCAAATGCCAGGTATCTCTGTCCGGACAGACAAAACCAAATCATGACGGAATGACGATGCAAACCAATAATCAACAAATCTCTATCTTGGCGAACATCCCGAACCGGTGAATCAAATTCCCCAATAGCATCATGCCAACAACAAACTAAACAGTCCTTGAATGTGTACGATGACTACAAACCATATGGCCCATGGTATATGCACCCTAAGGTGCTCAAATCTTCTCCATATTGAACAAGTCCAAAATAAGGTTGGAACTTGACCCTAATAACAACCTCCATAAGCTTACCATATGGATTATCAAAAGAACACATTTTCTCCAAAAGAATTTCCTTGTCTTCAACAACTTCACAAATAAAGTGAAAATGCACATAAATATGTATTGTCCGAGCACGATGAATCTGATTTTCGCCAAATGTATTGCACTCTCAATGTCATAAAAGACAATAATCTACTCTTACTCAACATCCAAATCCGCTACCAACCCTTGTAACTAAATTTCCTCATTTACGACCTCAGTTACAATCATATATTCAATCTATGTAGTGGATAATGCAACGTTCGATTGTAAAATACATCATCAACACACATGATTGGCCCTATACCGAACATGTAACCTATTATCAAATGACATATATCAATATCAGCCACATAATCAGAATCAACATAACCATTAACCAGTTGATCTGACATGCTATTATTGAACCGTAACCCAAAATTTACGATCTCCAGAATATAGCGCAAAATCTATTTATTCATTTTCCAGTGCACCTCATTTGGATCATGCATATAATGACTAATCATACTCACAACTTGAGCCAAATTGGACCGAGACCGTGGCATACATTAAACTACCAACCAAGCTTGCATATAAAACTTACGTCATGTACTTGAATTCCTCATCAGAACTAGAAGACATGGAATCACTAAGCTTAAAATGAGGAGCCAATGCATACTCGCTAGTTTTGAGTTTTTTCTACCAACACAAAATCGTTAAAAAACTTTTTTTTTCAAATATTGTTGTGTATGATGAATAATTCCTGTAATACCCATCACGTTTATTTATAAAGGTAAATGTTTTAATTATTGTCAAAAGTGATATTAAAAGAGGAGATAAAAATGTGTTAGGAGGTTAAGAGAAGGTTTGAGATTTAATAAAGGATTGTGTACAATTATTTTCATATTTAAATACATTAAGTGTGTATAAATAGAATATAAGGGTGATAATGGCACACAAGGGTGATATTGAGTTTGTAGTAAGGGCAATGCTGTCTTTTAATTTTATATCTGTATTAGGAGGGTCATTAGGTTAGTCTCTCATTATCCTAAGTGTGCTTAGAAGTTGAGAGAGAGGGAGGCTAGGGTTCCAAAGGGTGGCTAGTGGAGATTCAAGGATTTGAGAGGATTAGAGTGAAGATTTGAAGAGGAAATCTTCTCCAACATTATTCCCAAAGTAATTTCTATTCTAATGATGTAAATTTTATGTTAATATCATTTCAGAAATTTCTTAGATCTGATTAGGAACACTAATCTCATTTTTTGGAGAAAAGCATAAGTTTAAGGGTTAATCTTTGGGATTTGAGGTGTGTAGGAGTTTGTTAGTGCTACAAATGTTTACCATATACATGTTAAGAACACTTTAGTATCTTTGATTTTTGGGTTTAGAGGCAAAAAATTAGAAGTTATGAAGTTTGGGGGATTAGTGGTTCGTAAACCAAAATTCTGCAAAAAAAATTCGATTCTGAAGAACGTCGATCGGTCGCGGGAAATCGGTCGACCGGTCGTGGCATTCCAGTGTGGTCTCGACCGGTCGCGGTAATTGGGTCGACCGGTCGTGGTTAAGTAAATTCTGAAAATTTTGGTAAAGTTTTAAAATGTTTTGAAAGGCATGGGGGTTCAATTAAAAGACTTTTAAAGGTAGTTTAAAGAGGAATTATCTATCCAGTTGATTTAATCTAATAATTTTGTTATCTTCGTGTCAGATTATATATTCATGTGAACTGAAATTATAATTGTTTTGACAGGGACGCTTGAAGAATGCATTGAGGCCTCGCTCAAAGGCAATGAGAAAGTTTGACATCACGGTATCGGTGAGTGTAGGAATATGGTATCTTTAATGATACATTCGCAGGATTGTTTTTAGTTAATTGTTCCATTGTATATAAGAAGTTAACTGTTATTATTGTTATATTGAGTTTCATAATACATGATGAGTTTGATATGCATGGACATAATGCATGATGAGTTTGATATGCATGGACATAATGCATGATGAGTTTGATATGCATGAGCATAAATGCATAAGTTGAGATGGAAAGAATAATATGCATATGTATATATATATATATATAGAGTTCACTTCCTATAAGGGATCCCCATTTTCCTACGGTAAGGACTTTTTTTGTTCCGAACATTTTTTTTATAATCTGAACCGTTCAATGCGTTTAAAACATGTTTTTAAGAGTCCACGCGAGAAATCGGCAAAAAATATATCCGGGTAGGGGTTGATCCGAGCAGTTTTTCATAAAACTGCATATATACAGTTTTATAAAAAATAGCTCGGATCAACCCCTTCCCGATTATATTTTTTGCCAATTTTTTGCGTGAACCCTTAAAAATATGTTTTAAACACATTGAACGGTTCGGATCATAAAAAAACTACTCGGAACAAAAAAGGTCCTTACCATAGGAAATGGGGATCCCTTATAGGAAGGGGACTGTATATGTATATATATATATATATTATGCATGCCTACGTGGGACGGATGGCGTTGCTGGCAGTCAGTAAGGCCAGTGGTTGGCCACAAAGTAAGTCCAACGGGTGCGTGGGACGTACCCCAAATTTTAGTGCGCGGGGCGTACGAACTACTACATATAATAGTAGCTATTTTCAGGGCATGAGATGCTCAAATCTTTTGAAAAGGGGCTTCGGCAAGAATATATAAGTATCATGCATGGGATGCATTGTTGAAAGAGAAATTGTTCATGCTCATCTTCATGATTTCTGACTCTAAAATTACTTGTGTTTTAGAAATTAAACATATCATATTCATACTCTGTTTCCTTGTCTCTGGCTTGGAAATAGGTCGCAGGGTTAGCGGTCCACTACGAGGCTGGAGGGCATTGGATGATTGGATGTGATGATTTGGCAGAGGTTGTCTTGTGGAAGAGAAAATAAATGCTGGCTTATGGTTCTTGTGGTGGTCGGATTTATGCCCCAAGGGATCGGCCTTGTTATTAAGCGCCGGATGTATCCTTAGGACCTGAGGGTCCTTCGGCAAGAAACAATTCAGTAAAGACAAGCCCACACAAGACAGGGTAACCAGAGTATCCTCCGTGTTACCAACTGCCAACCTCCGGTCACCATACCAGTCGGCCGAGTACCACCATCGTCCTCGCGACATAGGAACCTGCTCCCAGGCCGACCGGTTCTCTACCGGAGGGCCAATGCTCCGGCGGCACCTAAACACAGGATGACTCATGCGCCCGCTCACGGATCCCCCGTCCGTACAACCGACTCGGCCCACCAGTCATTTTGGCCCACTTCGGAGCCCATAACGCGCGACCCATGCGCCATTCTTGAGCCCCAAGCCAGCGTCTCCCTATAAATACCCCCCGGGGGTACTGTTCACGGGATCTGATCTCCGACAGCTACCCTCCGGCCTCACTGCACTTACTTTTGTTCTTTCCTTCCCAAAAAGAGACTAACTTAAGCATCGGAGGCCCCGTTGGTCAAGACCGACCGACGGGCACTAACCCTTTTGTTGCAGGAGCCAAGCAGGGGGATCCCTTTCGTTTTGTACAGGGACCACTCAAGTCCTCGGATCATCCACCGACAGTCAGCGTCCGGATATCAATAGCAATGGAAGTCTCCGACAGAGATCAGCCACCACAATTGGCGTTCACGGTGGGACCCTCCAACCCCTACTTTAGTGAAAACCCAATATCTGTCTTATTCTACCGAGCTTCCCCCTATGGACGACCCAAACGCCACACCA
>NMUG010012694.1:0-10299 GCA_002855965.1 Monotropa hypopitys
GCATGAGATAATGCAAGGCAATGATCCAACTTCTATAACATGATGTCAACTAGCCAACATAACGGAGTGTTATACAAAGGACCACAAACCAAGGGTCGATACGTAAGTAAGTTCTCAATCCATGATATTCAACTAAGGGACTACTAGACAAGAGTCCATACATGAATACATAAGAAGTGCTTGTGACATTGTTGAATAACGAAAGTACATTCATAGTTCTTTTCTTGTTCCACGTAAGATATAGCGCCGGAATCCTAGCCAAGGTAATTCCATTATTAGTGTATCGTCGGAATCCTAACCAAGGTATTCCACTATGACTATATTGCCGGAATCCTAACCAAGGTATTCCATTATTAGTGTATCGTCGGAATTCTAACCAAGGTATTCCACTATGATTGTATTGCTGGAATTCTAACCAAGGTATTCCATTATTATTTTCGTTTCGTGACATTGATAGGGCGATGGTGGATTAGTGGCTCGTCAACACACTAATCGAACCTATTCGATCTTCCCCAAATAACGTTAGGAGGGCTCTCGTTACCCCCATTGTGCACAATATCACGGATGGAGCGACCATCCTGGGAGTCCTAACCAAGGTACCCCAATCAAATATTCATAGGCCCATATCATTGTCATCGTGTACGGGAATCCCTAGCCAAGGTTGCTTCCCATAATGTCGTCATTGATGCCCGAGAATCCCTAGACAAGGTTGCTTCTCATTTAGGCTCAATCATTTATTTTATGTGTCATCATCGAAGTCAATAATGTACGTGTGTAGCCATTTGCAACGTAACCAATATGCATCTATTTTTTTCTTTAATTTCGAGTATGGAATAATATTGTGCAACATAACCAATGTGCGATCAATTTTTATAAAACATGACCCATACCTTAAACCCATCTGTTAAGCCTTAATTAGGCCCAATTGCATGTATCCAAGCACAATTTAAACAAAAGACTACCGATTGACCAAAATCCTAATTTGTAAAATAGGGTTCATGCATGGATTTAGGACTTTTCATATAAGTGTTCACAACATGAAATTAAACATTGTACTACATGCATATGATCATAAGAACTCCATAGAAGCCATCAATTTAATGATTTAAACACAAACCCATGACCAATTTCGTTCAAACATGTTGTATATGAAATTTGTGCAAAGGGACTAGATTTCAAGAGAGAGAAAGAGAAGGCATAATCTAAAACATAACTAGAGATGGATATCCCCTACCTTAATGAAGCTTTGAACAAACCCTAACTTTGAATTTTGGAGGAATGACGAAGTTGTGGTGTTTCTCGCGTAGCTCTCGCCACTAGGAACATCGTTTCTTCTTTCGTGTTTTGCGATTTGAGCATGTTTGATCCTTGGATTTGAGGTTTGAAGGTTGAGGTTTAATGGAGGTTTAGAGAGAGAAAGAGAGGGTGGCTAGGGTTGATAAAATGGAGAAGAAGGAGTGGAGTTCAAAATCCACTTAGACCATTATACCCTAATATGAGAATTTACGAAAATGCCCTTAATTAAAACCATTCATAGCGAATTTTTGCCTTCGCGACCGGTCGACGAATTTAGCTCGACCGGTCGAGGCCATTTGGAAGACCTCACTGAAATGTGGCGACTGGTCGACGACATTGCGGTGTACCTGTCGCGGATAACACGAATTCCCACTCATTGCCCGCGTCCGGTCGACGGTCGTATGGTGTACCGGTCGACCTTAAGAAATTTGTTTAGGGAAAACTAGAAATTTTGCTAACTTATCTGTCCGACCTCCGATTGACTCAATTCAAGTCGCGTTGGATTCGTAATAAAATTCTCTACCATAATCCGGGGTCAACCATCTCAAAATCGCGATGAGACTTTGAGATAAAATAAATAAAGATTCATAAATCGATTTAAAATATGACATTAAGTTCCGGAAATATAACTTGGAAATACGAGTTGTTACATCAATAGTCACACAAGCTATCCACATCACCGAGAAGATCTTGTCGAGCTCTCCGATGTTAACCCTTGGAAATCTCGGAGATTCTAGACCAAATCTCCTAGGATTTAGAGAGGAGAGAGATTTAAATGAGAAAAGAAATGAGGGGGAGATAGATAGAGAGAGAGAGAGAGTGAGATAGAGTTCTGGGGTGAAATTACGACTGTCATATGTATATAGGTGTGTTAAAAACACACGGGAAATGACCAAAGTGCCCCAGGCAATTTAGAAGATTTTAGTCTTCTGAAGACCTGCAAATGGTTATGGGGCAGGTGGCAACCGGTTGCGGTTGTCACTGCCCGTAATCCTTGCGGTTGCACAAGGTGGGAACCAGTTGGGGAAAGGGGTTATGGTTGCAAAGGCTTATGCGGGAACCGGTTACAGTATTTCCGGGAACCGGTTGTGGGGTGCACGGTTCTCAGAACTGGTTTTGAGGTCTAGGGGAACCAGTTGCGGGTTCCTCTGGTTTTCCCCTCCTTGGTGCCTATGCACTTGGGAACCAGTTACGGCCACATCTGAAACCGGTTTCGGGTGCTTCTGGCTCGAAACTTGCTTTGAATAGTTTTGGATGCCAATTCTTCGTCCAAACTCCGATTTGAACGATTCAAGTTGCATTGGACTCACAATTAAATTCTCTACGATATTCCAGGATCAACTATATCAACACTCACGAGAAGATTTTGAGATCAACATCAATCAAAATCTAAGGAATAGAATTTAAGAATTCTAAATTTAATTCACAAAATTCTAGACCGTTACAATCCACCCTCCTTAAAGGAATTTCGTCCAAGAAATTTACATAGTCAACTAAATAAGGATACAACAAGAAGAATGGAAAGATTATCTAAGAATTGAACAATTCCGAATATTTCTCGTGAATCTCTAACTCTCGTTCCCATGTTACTTCCTCGATATTATTATTTCTCCAAAGAACCTTAACAAGTAGAATAGTCTTTTCCCCCAAGAATTTTCCCTAGAATCCAAAATACGAATGGATTTCTCCTCATACGAAACATCGACCTCTAATGCAATAGAAGACCAATCCAAGACATAAGAAGGATCCGGTTCATACTTGCAAAGCATAGAAACATGGAACACATCATTAATACCCGAAATCTGATACGATAATGCCAAATAGTAATCCACTTCTCCTACCCTATCTATAACATCAAAGGACCCAATGAAACTAGGTAAAGCTTTCCCCTCTTTCCAAAACGAGAAGTTTCACGCCGTGGCGATACCTTCAAGAAGACATGATCACCAACCTCAAACGATAGGGGACGACGATAGTTATCCACATAGCTCTTATTACAACTCTGAGCAGTTAACAAACGTTGGAAAATCAACTTAATCTACTCGGTGGTTCGTTGAATGTCTTCTAGACCCATAACATCATCATCCCCAACTTCCATCCAACAAATCAGAGACTTGTACGGTCTTCTATACAATGCTTCAAATGGTGCCATCCCAATACTAGATTGGTAACTATTGTTATAGGCAAACTTAACAAGTGGAAAATAATCACCCCAATTACCATAGTAATCCAATACACAAGCACATAGCATATCCTCCAAGGTTTGAATGGTGCATTCCAACAATCCATCGGTTTGAGGATGAAAGGTCATACTAAAATGAAGCTTAGTACCAAAAGCCCGTTGCAAACTTCCCCCAAAATGCGATGTGAATCTAGGATCACGATCGAAAACAATAGACAAAGGAGCACCATGCATACGAATGATCTCGCAGATATACAAATGAGCCAAAGAATCAATAGACTGAGAAGCCCGAACGGGTAAAAAAATGTGCTGACTTCGTCAATCTATCGACGATAACCCAAATGGCATCGTTACCCTCTTGCAATCTCGGCAACCCGGAAATAAAATCCATGGTAACATGCTCCCACTTCCATTCTGGAATGGGCAATGGCTAAAGAGTATCCGCCAGACGTTGGTGGTCGGTTTTGACATGTTGGCAAGTGAGACACTGCATGACGAAAAGAGCAACATCTTTCCGCATACCTGACCACCAAAACTGATGCCGCAAGTCATGGTACATATTATTCCTTCCCGGATGGACTGCAAAAGGAGAGTGATGAAATTTGTAAAGAATTTTCTGATGGCACGACAAAGGAACAAACAACTTCCCTTGGAAATGAACGCTTATATCCTCGAACAATGCCCAATATTGAGGTGCTTCTCCATTAAAACACCTAGAATGAATCATCATTGCTTCCTCATCACTAGCTTGTGCTTCCAAAACCTTTTGCGATAATGAGGAATGAATAGTCAAGTTGCACAAAGTGACTATTACCGTTTTTTGTATTGGCTATTTTTTGGAATAGTTGTTGTATCTTAAATCTTTATTTTTTGGTTTGGGGTAGCATAGGTAGATGCTCCACTTCCTGAGCTATGAAGATTTTGATGCTGTGCTTCATTAACAAATTGAAGTATTTTCGGCATTCAAAGGTTCGTTCAAGGACCGCCCTATATTGGTTTTTAAATTCATTCATCATTCCTTATCCTTGATTAGTTCCTTATCTTTCCATATTCGAACCTTCGTTACGCATTTCGACCTTAATTTGGCCTTTCCTTGGTTTTTTTCCAGATGCACCGGGTACCGGTACCCGGACACATGGGGTACCAGTTTCCAGCCCTGCCCAGATACCAATTTCCATGTCCCCCTAGATATTGGTTTCTGGTCTGGCCCCCGGTACCGATTTTCCGCACCCCCGGTATTAGTTTTGGGGTTGGCTGATCCTCCTTCATTTTTGGCTTTCAAAATTTGCTCCCCATCAGTCAACCTAGGTACCGATTTCTGGGTATCACCCAGGTACTGGTTGTGGGGGCCCAGAACTGGTTTCCCCTGCTTCTCAGTTGCGGTTTTGGGCATGCCTTCTTTTGGTACATTCTCGACAGTCATTCCCGGTACTGGTTCCTGCGATTTAAAAGAAAACGTTTCTTAAGTTTTTAAGTCGGTTTAAGGTTCGTTTTAAGGGTAGTTTTGTCAACTCTTATCATATTTTAACCCTAATTTGTCCTTAATGATCCTAAGTACATAAGGATGCCTTAAGATCATTCTAATCACACTTAACAACATCAAGAACTTTCAGAAAAGGCTCTCTCTATTTTTCATTCTCTTGGCTACTGTTGCAAGTGTAATCCTCCATCAAGGTGACTTTTTGAAGGTTTTGTCTTTGATTCTACTTGCATAATCTCTTGATCCTTGTTTCTATACATTAGATAATCCTTATTATGATAGTTATATCGATTACCTTGCAAGATTGTTTTGTTAAGTGTGTCTAGAACTTTTGGATCCTTAGATCTAGAACTCTAGCTTTGGTTTTCTAGCAAGCTTGTGTATCTAGGGTTATTCCCTTGATCTTGAGAGTATAGTGTGAATCATAAAATAATGATTCATTGGTTCTTGTTTGTCTGTTAGATTTTCTAGGGTTTGGGTATAGTTCTTCATTGGGATTATTATCAAGCCTAGAGCTTTATCCTTTGATCCTCATAGGATTTAGAGAACTTCCTATCCTTGTCTAATCTCTCCTAGGGTTTTATATAAGCCTTGTGCTTTACCCTTGACCTTGTGACATTGAGAGATTGTATAAGTATATTTCACCTAGGGTTTTGTTAAGCTTAGTACTTTACCCTTGGTATATTGACTTGGTGAATTTTCTTGTGCAATCTCTTTATAGGGCTCCCTTCTAGCAATTTATTGCTTTACCCTAGTATCACTTGACATTGTTGTTGGTAGCTGATTTAGAGATTTCTAGTGAATATCTCTTTGGGTACTTGTACCTTGTAAATCAACTCTTCCTTTGTAGTGAATTTCCTTGAACTTTTCCATTGGAATTGTTCATTGGGCTTATAGCCTTGTTTCACTCTATTCTAGTGCACTTTAGAGTTTGTCACTTATTCAAGTGCATCATTCTACTCCATCGTCTTCCTATTCTACTAGATAACTTCATCTAGTGTTTACTTCATCTCACTTCACTTTGTACTTTGTGGTTAACCTTGTCTACGTTTGGCTGGAGCACTCTAGAGCCAATCACGAGTCGGAGATCAGTGCGTGGCACTGTGGTTTTTCTAGAGGATAGCAGAAGGGGCTTGGGGAGCTTTAGGTTTATAGGAGCTAGGTGGGCTTTGGGTATAAAGTCGATAACTATTGTAATTCTTAAACCTTTGTTATTTTTAGTGAAAAAGTAGACTAGGTCAAGTTGTTTTACACTTAGGGATCAATTGATGCCTAAGTGGTTTCCACTATAAATCTTGTGTTGTGCCACTGATTGTATCTTCATCCCTTACACTTCTCCTTGCCCCTGTGATTGTATTACACTTCTCCTTGCACCTGTGATTATTTTATTTTACACTTTATTATTGCTTCCACTTGCGCAATTAACAATCACTTAACTAATTTTGCATAAATAACAATCATTCATAATTAATCAAATTAATGATTTTGTAATCATTTAAAAGAGAATCCATATAAATTTTAATTGGTCAACCTATTCACCCCCTCTAGGTATTGGCCTAGCATTGCATCATATTTTTAATTAGTATCAGAGCCAAGTTGCTCTATACTTGTGTTACCCTAGGTTTTCTTGTATAGTAGCTCATTTGGTAACTCATTTAGTCTTTACCGCCTGAGTTGATCCTAAATACCTGTAGATTCTCAAAAAACAAAAGGATGGTGCCTCTAACTCTAGATTCCCCTATTTCGATGGTAACGATTATGACTATTGGAAAAACTGAATGAAAAATTACCAAATCGTAATGGGAATATATGTGTGGTGGTTCGTTTTTCACAGCTACGAACAACCTACTATAGAGGACCCCATAACAAAGGTGGTTAAAGTAAAAACCGAAGGGGAATTTAATTCCAGAGACATAGAAGGGTTTGAGGCTAATAGTAAAGGTCTCCTAGCAATCCAAAATGTCATGAGTAGACGGGAGTTTGGTCGTATCTCGACTTATTCCATGGCCAAAGAGGCTTGGGACATACTACAAATTTGTCATGAAGGGACACACACCGTGCGTGTCTCTAAAATCCAAACACTCACTACTAGGTTCGAGGACCTTAGGATGCGGGAGGATGATAGCTTCTTCAATTTCATCATCGAGCTTACGGATATAGTTACCTCTTTTATGGTCTAGGCGAGCCCCTCCCTAACCTTAAAATATGTCGAAAAATTCTTAAGTCCTTGATCGAAAGGTTTAGGCCTAAGATTATCGCTATAGAAGAGAGGCCGGATGTTGATAATATGTCTTTTGAAGAATTGGTTGGTAAACTTGAAACTTAAGAAAAATGCACTTAACTACATCATCAACTCTAAAATCGATTCCTAAGCAAAATAAAGGTATTGACTTTCAATCTACTCAAGATGAATCGTCAGCTGATGACATTGAATTAGATGATGAGTTACTTGCTTATATGACTAAAAAATTCAGAAAATTTGTGGAAAAGAATAAAAAATCATTTTCTAAAGCTAAAATTACCGAATGGTACAAAAAATCATCTTTCTCACAAGTTAACAATTCAAAACCAACTTTTGAAAAACAAAAGACATCTAAAGGCATCTAATGCCATACATGTCAAGGATTTGGTCACATTCAATCCGAATGTGCCAATACTCTTGAAAAGACCAAAAAGAGTTATAAAATTACATAGAATGATGATAGTGATGAGGATGCAGAAAATGAGAGCAACATTGACTCCACAAAGGAAAATGTGCTAGCCGCTAGTGTGGATTGCTCCTCCTTACATTCGGACCATGCTAACAAAAATCAAAGTAATGATGAAATTAATGATGACGATGACCCCAAAAATCTTCAAGAAACATTTGACCAACTTGCTAAAGAAAACATCAAAATGAAACAAAAAATATTAAGTTGAGATTTGAACTTGATAAATCTCAACAAGAATGTACTACTTTACAAAGTAATCTTGATGAATATAAATTAAAATGCGGAAGATTGTCAGAAAAATTTGCCATAATAGAAAAGGAGCGTGTTGAGGGCAAATATGAGATTGATGAGCTTAAAAGTAAAATATCTACTCTAGAAAAGGATTTGGATGACGCTAGGGACATTATTCGTAGAAATGATTGTGGCGCCGAATTAATCTCTAAGCTAACCCAAACTTTCCAAAATAGAAGTGGATTAGGTTTTGTGGATTCGGGTGAGGTTACCACTAGTGCTTATAAGAAGGAAGCTAAGTTTTTGAAATCCGAAACACCTTTGGTGGATAATTTGTCAATAGAACACGATTCTATTGCTAAACCAAACTTAACCAAAAATAAGGAACCTGCACCTCTAATGAAGAATAGTAAAAATCTCAATGTTAACCCCGGACAACCCTCAAAAAGAAAACAAAGAGTATGTCATTATTGTGGAATTAAAGGACACATCCGTCCTTTTTACTTCAAGCTAAAAAGGGATAATTTAAATCAAAGACATATTCCCAATAATGGTAAAAAATGACAATTTGTTAAGAAGTCATCAAAAACGAAAAATTTAAATGAAGATTTTCTAACCAAAATGAACCAACCTGCCATTCAATCTTCAAGACTATTTAAGAAAGTGGAAAACTTGACAAAGATTGCTCAATCTTTAAAATCCAAGGCAAGGGTGGATCATTCAAATAAAAGAACAACCACATGTGTTCAAATGTCCGAAGATATTGGTCCAACAGGTTTGGTAGCCCACACCGCTCTTAAAGTTGAAAAATCTAACTTGTGGTATTTAGATAGTGGTTGTTCTAGACATATGACCGTGGATAAGTCACTATTTGTTGAGTTCGAGTCATGCATGGGTGGACTAGTCACATTCGGGGATGGAAACAAAGAAATAATCTTAGGTAAAGGCACCGTTCTCACTCCCGGCATTCCTAAGCTATGTGATGTATTATTTGTTGATGGTCTTAAAGCGAATTTGCTTAGCATAGGGAAATTTTGTGATGCATTACATGATGTCCATTTTTCTAGAGATAGGTGCGAAATTGTAGATGCTAGTGGTGCTTGCATTGTCAAGGGAAAACGCTCTTCTGACAATTGCTATTGTGTTGAAATGAGTCCCTCGGTTGCATGCAACCGTATTTTACTTGATGATATAAAATTATGGCATCAACGTTTAGGTCATGTGAACTTTTTGGACTTACATAGGATTACCCAAAAGGACATCGTTCGTAGTATCCCGAATATCCCAAATGGCAAAGGTCTTGTGTATGGTGGGTGTATGAAAGGTAAACAATCAAAAAATCGCCACATCAAGACCAATATCATTGGAACCACGAAATGTCTTGAACTTATTCACATTGATATTCTTGGGTCGATTACCTTAAAGATAAAACAGATGCTTTCACTTGCTTTTAAATAATATGTAACCGAATCCAAAATGAAAAAGGATACAACATCATTAGAGTTAAAAGTGACCATGGTAAAGAGTCTGAGAATTTCGAGATTGAAAATATTGTGATGATATTGGAATTAAACATGAGTTTTCCGCTCCTCACACTCCTCAACAAATGGGACCGTGGAGAGGAAAAACCACACTCTTCAAGAAATGGCCCGTGTCATGTTACATGCTAAAAAGGTCCCTAGAAATCTTTGGACTGAAGCGATAAACACGGCTTGTTATACCATTAATCACATCTATACTCGACCTGACACTTCTCAAACACCTTATGATATTTGGCATGGTAAAAGGCCGATGGTCAAGTATTATTGCACTTTTGGTAGCAAGTGCCATATTTTGAGAGATAGCGAGTTGCTTGGTAAGTTCGACTCCAAGAGTGATAATGACATTTTCTTAGATACTCTACTTTGAGTCGGGCTTATTAAGTGTTTAATCTCTGAACATCTACACTTGTTGAATCTATTTTTGAGGGTGATTCACATATCCCCTTTTACTCCTCTTCGGATGTTGATGTGGATTCCTCTATTCATAACGGGGACCCTTCACCAGGTCATACTTGTGAGGGGAAACATTGGATCCTTAGCTTAGTGAGTTGGAACCATCTCCTAGAATCTCTCATGACTACCCAATAGATCAAGTAATAGAAAACATTAATGACCCCGTTATGATACGTAGATGAAATAGAAATGTGGTTCATTATGTTTGCTACACTTCATCCCTAGAACCCAAAAAGGTAGACGATGCTTTAAAAGATGAGTGTTGGGTAGAGACAATGCATGAGGAACTAGAACAATTTGAATGAAATAAGGTTTGGACCCTTATGCCTCATTCTTCACATACAAACTGTGAGACCCCGGTCCTAGGAAATATTAAATAAGAATATTTAAATTATGCAATATAAA